>JAKEEE010000209.1:0-137450 GCA_021498325.1 Bactrocera minax
ACATATCCGCATACTTGTCTTTTTTTTTGTTTTTTAATAGTAGGGGGAAGCATCGAAAGCCGAAATGCGGAACTTTAATCCGCTAAAACTATATACTAGTCTGTTCTCAGATATTTCTCGTTATATGTATAAAACTCGCCCATATTGCCGGCTAAAGCTTATGAGCCGGCGATGCACTCAATAATTGAGAATATTTTGCGATTTGCCAAATACCATCAAGTTTAATATGTAATCAAAGAAGTCAAGCCATCAAGAAGTTTAATATGTCATATGTTAACGAGCGAAAAGTATTTACCTTGTTAATTTTAATATTCATACAACACACACAGATTTTTGCATTTTTTTAACTAAGTGAAGTAGTGGGGAAGTGAAAGAAAAAAACGAATGTTTCCCCTAGTCTTGGGTATGGAGTTAATAAAACTACCCATGTTGTCATTCGAAAAGGTTTGTAACTGCTCATTTGAATTCCTCAAACAGCGTACCCTTAAAATAAGATTCTTCTGTGAGGGAATAATTTCATTTTAAGTTATTTGTAGTCGGATTGAATATATGCTATAAATCTGAATTGAAATAAAATCGGTGAAGTGTTTTTTTATTATTTAAGGTAATTAAACATAAAAGGCCTGTTTAAGCGAACAATATTTTTCCCCTTAATCGGCCTTCCTACGTCGGTCATTTTGTTTGAATAAAAACAGCATACCATTGCGTACCTTGCACTAACCCGTTCTTACAATACTCGTGTCTACGCAACTGGAATCGAAATCGGATTTTTATAAAGGCAAGCGTTCGAAATTATTTTGGGATACTTTCCTTCCTCCACTACAATAACATTAGATACTTGGGAGAAAGTTTCTGCGAAGTACTTAATCGAATCATCGAATAAAGTATTTTATCTCGGCATTTCATCCGACAGCAAACGAGATTACTTTTTGCCTGTCTCTTGTAAAGCACTTGGCTCAAAGTTAACTCCAGTGTGCGAGAATATTCATCATATTGAAGGCAACAGTCCTTATCAAGGTCATCAGTGATGCATTTCGTTATGGCAGTCTTATCAAGTATGTTGTTCCACCAACTCTATTACTGACAATTACACCGAAGAAATCTATAACATTGTGTTCAAGAATCTTCGAGGAAACATTAAATGCTCTCTTTTCTCATTGTCGGTTTCATATTTTCATTATTAACCGCGCCAGAATCGAACATGTTTACTAATGACTTTATACTCAGTAACATCGCCTTTGGTGGCTTACCACTTTCGTGCAAATTTTTTCACATATATATTTATTTTGATACACTAATTATAGTATTTTATTCATTTTGATAGAAATATAAAATAAGAAATATTTTTATGTTATTAATTTCATTGAATTACATTTTTAAACAAGTGGAAACTCCTCCAAAAATATATTTTCAACTGTTTCTAGTTATCTTTGGTTTGCTAAATTATATCTAATATAAATATCAATAAATCGTAGGCAAAAATTTCGATTTGATGAAATAGGTGGCAACACCACTTAAAGATTGAACTATTTTAAAACTCAGTATTAATTTAACTTCGTTTTTTCGAAATACAATTTTCAAGCGATGGTATCTCTTCCAAAAAATATACCCCATTAAAATATTGCTAAAATTTGTTAAGTTCGAAATCATAATATTTATATTATTAGTGTATATATCTATAATACTAATAATATTTTAGCAATTTAAATTAATATAAATTTCAGGCAGGTGGCAATACTTTTAAAGAATTTTTGAACCAATATAGATAATGAACCTTTATAGATTTTACCCATGCTTCTACGAATACCAGAACAAGTTTCTTAAATTGCAAGGATAAATATTTGTCGACCAGAATATGTTAGATATCTCTGCTTATAAATTCTATTAATTTTTGTTACTATTATTTTTGTTGTGTAATTACACAACAATTACAAACAGTTGGCAACCTCATAACTTTTTTGTTGAAAACCAACCGTACAATCCAGCAAAAATCTTCAATCGGTTCAATCTTCACTAATTGGGGAACTCAGTTCATTCCGAGCGTGTTGCAATAAAATTTCCTTGCATATATTTGATTGAATATCTGTGTCCAAAAAATTTTTCTAGAAGTTCAAATCTTATAAACATCTGTATGTATATGACAAGAGGCTTGAAATAAACTGTAAATTCGATCAATCTTAAGCTTATTCAAAGCAAATCACTGGTATATGCCAGGCTCCCTTTATATCCAACCGCTATCCGCATTCCAAAGAATATTTTATAACCACGTCGTCTGCATTCATTGTCACTTAGTATATTCCATGAAGTCTCTTAAGTTCAGAGCCACCAAAACATTATTTTCAATCAAACCATATATAAGTAACCCGATTTCTTTGTTTCGATACTCTCCTTTTTAGTAATCAAATGGGGGTTTCTCTGGAAGTAATTTGGAACAGCTATTAGAAATATATTATGGTCGTGTTGATGAAAAGAGCGGTATTCTCACAAAGCCCACACGTCAAAAAAAAAGTAGTAAACTGCTACCCGCTAAACTAAGAGAGGACCTACTAATAAATCCTTGTAATCCATCCGAATCTTACTGTAACTGCTAAGCAAACCATAGAGAATGTTAGAAACTATGTTCAGAAGGGTCGGTACTCTGAATTTGACCACATATTCATTAGTTCTGACCGGCTTATTATGCGTACAAAGCATTAATGATGCGTTTGATATTTGAATGGGTTACCTCGCAGGAAGAAAAAAAGCGAAAAGCTCTACGACACGTCTTTGCTATACATAAGTGAGAAGCTCGAATACAAGCCGCCACAATGAGCTTAAGTGTACTCCTCTTCATATAGAACGACAACCACTTTAACCTAACCTAACATTTCCATTGGCGAACAACGTTCGGATTTTCAAAAGCGATATTTAATCAATGCAGATTCTTATTCAATTAACTTTGGAAGAAACCACATACATATTCAGATGGTTGCCTTCAAACTTGCATATAATGGAAGTAACTACAAATATTGTTACTGCTCTCCATTTATATTACATTAATATGGAATGCTTGGTAAATATGGTCAGAGTTACACTCCAAGCAAATCAAGTAACCCATTTCTATGTACTCTTGTGACAAACCTCCAAACTAATGACTTCACATTGTACTAAACTGGAACATTTTCCACAAGATCGTATATTTGTTTTAATATTAGTGAGAATTTCTTTTGAGGTTTTAATCAGGAATTTTCAGAATAATGATGATATTTCTGGTGCGATTATTGAAAAAGCACAGCAGACATTTTTATTTTTATCATCTTTATTATTTTGATCGGTATTTAACACATCAGTCAAGATATGTGAACTTTCAAGTGATTTTACGATTTTGCCGTTCCATTGGTTGTGGATGGGTAGCATGTAGCGGTTCAGCAGATATTATTAGAATAACTGTACTTTTTGAAATCGATTAGAAGTGGGATCTATAGTGCGACAGTTACAAGTAATTCCAAGCTGAATATTTATCGAAATAGCTTTCGAAGATTTCTGCAGTTGCTTTACTCCGTGTAGAATTTTTCTAGAAGTGGATTTCACTCGAGATGAGTGCTTGAACACTAGTCAGACATAAGGTTCGGTAAATTCAAAAATAATATGTTTTGCATAACTAGAGTCTGTAAACACCAGTAGCCTTTGTTAAATTATCTAGAACTATAAGAAAAATAGAAAAGTAGTGAATAGTTATGACTATTATTGCAACTTCGGGTGTATCGGTTTTTGTATTCGATGAGAGACATAATCTATCCTCCATGAGCGCTGAATATTATTCCGGTTGGTTGGCATGTCTACGGATATTTTAAAAATTATTGAATAACTTAGTTGTATTTTCTCTTACCACGTTTAATAACTTATGGAACAAGCATTCTTGAAACAAGTTGGGATATAGGTGAGGAAGTATTGCTGCCCTTGAAAATAATAAGATACTTGATTTTCCGGAGAATTATAACTATGGCAAAAGCCCTTGAAGATGGATCTAAACCTTCATGAGGCAGGTGCTATATATTGTAGTTAGTGGTCTGAAAATAAGTATTCTTTATGCTATAGCAGACATGGAACAATACAATCAATTTCAATTCCAGTTCTGGTAAATTTGCAGAACGATAGTAGGTAAAAAAAATTTTTTTCTGCATAAATGCTTCCGGAGTGGCGACAGGGAGCTAACAAGACCTTTTTTGCACTTGGAAAACTAGAATTTTGGCTTATCGTTGTTTTCGCGAGTATTGAGAGATTCTGTGCAAATTAAAAAGTATGTTATTTAAAATAAATATTTCTAAAGAAGACCTTTCAAGAATCAAATTCAAATTCTGAGTGCGTTACTGTTTAGAGCGAGCTTTCCTTAAAAATAAATTATTCCTTCAAAGACTCACAAGTACCTGTAGCAATCGCTACAATAATAATACAATATCTACTTCGAATTAATTTGCATTTCCGCAATTTTCAGAAGAGTACAAAAAAAAAAACAACAAGCAATAAATATTGCGCCATTTCGCCCACAACTGTGGCAAATCAAAAACCATTCGAATAAATTAAATGCCCGCACTTAAGATAGGAAAACGTACGCAAAGCATTTGATTTGCGCTCAAAAGAAACCGAGGAAAATGACAACAGTATTGTAGAGGACAAGATAAGGCACAAAAGCAATGACTGACTGCACTGCAATGAAATCGATAAAATAACAATTTGATGATACTTGAAAATGTGTGGGGACAAGGGTATACGAGTGATATGAAGAAAGTGTTGGTGATGATGATTCGTAAAGCAATGAGAAGCGTACGGATGCGCAGCACATAAAGGTAAAATCGAAGCAGACGCTGTCATGAGACAGCTGAAGGAGGTTGCGAGGTGATAGCGAAAATGTACTGGATTGACAACCCCCGCCACCTTTAACAGACCACTACTGCACTTACATACATACAAATGTATGAATACTTTGAAGAGGGTCTGTCGGCGTAGCAAAAACCGGAAATCGTATTGGTAACGTTTTGTGAAAATATTTGCACACTTTAATTGAAGGTTGTGTGTTGGCGTTGAACTAGAATTTTCAATTCACTCAAAAAACGTACACACACGCGACAAATTTATGTATACATATATAATATACATATATATATGTTAATACATGGCAATGTTTATCAAACTCTATGTACATATACATATATATATATAGATAGTATGGGAATTAGAAATTAGTAGTATAGAATATGTTGGATCCCGAAATCGTTAAGGAATTTGAAAGGGAATTTTTGAAAGAAGGATCCTTGACTTTCAACGTTTTATTCAGCTATTTCCCTCTAAGCTTGGTAAGCGCCGGATACCGCTAACCAAAGCAAGCTTGATACGATTATGAACGCTGACTGATTTACCTATATAATGATAAAATCGTCAAAAATGTACGTCAAAAGCTGACAAAGGCAAATACGGCTGAATCACCAATAGTCCAATTTTGATAGAGTTTTGTACATTTTAATTTGTTTTTGTTACCTTCTGAAGCCATGCAAACAAATCAAGGCGCTACAGAAACACAATTTTCGAGAGTTTTGTTTTATAATCAGCCGTGTTTGAGGTTAAATAGATTTATATCTAACAAGCATAAAAAATATGACTCCTCAGATGATATTACCACTGGAATATTAAGAACAAATACAAAAAAAGAGAAAACTTCCCATACATCCTATCGCTGCTTACAATGCTCTGTAGAAATACGTTATAGAGACTAGATTGTGAAAGTATTGATCAATCAAATTTCAATGCTATTGACAGTAAAAGCTTTCACTTTCGAAAGGTAACACTCTTCACTTGAGTCTGTTACTTCTTTCAGACGAGCTATACATTCATCTTGTTGAGAGCCGCAAAAGGTCAGCTTATTTGTTCGAGATCTCTCACATATAATATAGGGATGGAAAGGAGTTAAATAGAAATTAACTATTATAGATGGGGATGAGTGCAAAACAGAGAGAGATTCTGAATAGGGATGAGATGAAATCTGATACTTTGTATCTCAAAGCTTCGCAAATCCCAAGAAGGCGGTAGCTCTGAAAGTTTCTAGATGGCCTTAAGAAGTAATATACCAACACTTTCTCATGTTCAAACTTAAGTCCTCAGGCAGAGCGACCAAAACTCTATATAAAAGATTAGATTTTGGAGATGTAGAAATTTTATGTCAAATAAAAAACGGAAAATTTCATAAAATCGCCAATATATAGACTTTATTAGTTCGTAAAAATTATGGTACTTACACTAGTGTCTGAGCCAGTCTTCAGATATATGGTCACCACGACAACATCTTATGAACCCTTCTTGTCCCTTTTCTGGCTAAAAGGAATCATGGAAAGCGGTTCATAAGTTGCGTGTAGATTATTTGATTATTTAATATAAATAAAACACATAACCTTACTGAAATATATTCGAATCCCATATATCCCGAAATTTGTTACAAACCTATTCCTACTACTACACATATATATTATATACACGTTTACTATGTAGTGGCGTTATATGTTATGTATGTCATCTCAGCCGCGAGGCCTGCAAGAGGAAATGGATGCACTTGTGTTTGCTTTTCGTATGATTTTATTTGAATTTAGCAAATTGGTTTCGTAAAAGTGGCGAACAAATGCAAAAAAGAAAAAACGTAAAAAATTTTATTAGCAAAAGGACTATTAAT
Organism: Bactrocera minax; assembly: GCA_021498325.1. Taxonomy (NCBI): domain Eukaryota; kingdom Metazoa; phylum Arthropoda; class Insecta; order Diptera; family Tephritidae; genus Bactrocera; species Bactrocera minax. The sequence goes on from JAKEEE010000209.1 coordinate 6,698, forward strand.
TTGGCAAATATGCTCTGGTGGAGAGACACCCCATCTGCCGGGCGCAAAGCTACACACACTTACGTGACTATGTAAACAACAGTGTGTACAAAAGTAGCTAGGTCACACATACTCGTACATACTTGTACATGCATCTGTATTAATTAAATTGAAAAAAATTAAAACACACAGAGTGCCATTATGAGACTATTTTCGCAGCTGAAATTTATATGAAATGGCAAAAGCATTCACAGTTTAAGCGACGCGATTTTTAAGATTTTGACCTAAATATATTTCTTTTTTTATGAGGCTTGTAAAGAGCTATTATATAGGGTGTTTGTTTTAGGCGCATAGATTTTCTTAGAGTAATAGCTGTCAAAACAGCGGTGGAAATACATATGTTTAACATTCAGGTGTGCGAACATTCCTGAAGAGTAGCGAAAAGGTGTGATATTGGTTGCCTTTCGGAAGATATTGGTTAATTATTTAGAAAATTATAATATTTAAAAATTCAAACAATTCCAAGGTCACGTAATTTCTTTCACCGAGTGGTCCCAGATACGAGTATACCAAGATTTATATGTGAAAACCTTTTGCAATAAATAAACGAATGACCAAAAATGTTTTCTTTTGAAAAAATTAATAACGCAATCTTCGTATTGTTTTCCAGCCTCAAAAAGCGTAATTTTTATAAGAGTTTTCGACAGACTTTGAAAATTTCTCGGAGAATAAAAGAAGATTGTATGTTTCTGATTTAAGGAAAGGCAGAATGCAAAATCGTGCTTGAAGACGGTTTTATTATACCTCCACGAATGATAGCTCCATTTTAATTATAACAGTTCTGTTCCCCTGCTTTTCCTGGAGTGCGTTTGAGAGAATGAATTGGTTCCTGGCAATATGAACCACAGGAAGGAAAGCTTCGCTCACAATTATTATAAAACTTTAAAAATTGGTTACAGGAACTTTGAAATAGGAATTTGAAATACAATATATTAAAATGTACTATGTAGGTAATCTAAATGACAGGAGAGCAAAAATAAGTCATTAGGTCTCTACACAGGCTTTTAAAGGTGATGTTTTGGGTACTCACAAATCTTTTAGCAACTGGCTTAGATTGATTTGATGAAAATAAAGGTACAAAAAAACTATTATATAACATCCAGATTTTGTATCCACCTGAGCATCAATACTGAAACAACAACAGAACATTTCCAAAGTGCTCCTCGAGTCCACACCTCTGACTAACTGTGGCTTGGTTTGTAATACCCCATTATTGAGAGTGTTGGAAAATTAAACTTAGTCTTATCGAAATCTATGATTCTTGTTAGAAAACGTTGTCCATTCATAAATTTGGAAGTTTTCTAAATAAAAATAAATAAGGAAAAGCTAAATTCGAGTGTAACCGAACATTTTGTCCTCTCGCAATATGCAAGGAACAAAGGAGGAGAAATGCTTCGAAGTGCTGCGAAAACGTTGTATTAAAAAATGTTGCGGAAGAATTCAAAACTGATTATTCGACGAACTGCGAATGGATTGCAGTCATATTTGGTATATTATTAACTTATATCACAGGTCATAGACTCGTGTTCTTTCATTGCTATATTTTGCTGCGTATCAGAGATGTTTATATTAAAATCTACCAAATTAACTCAAAAGTGATATATGCGATATAAACTCAACCAAAGTGGCTTAATTGAAAATATTAGATACATGAGGAAAAAGTAAACCTGAGAAAAAGAAATCATTATATTAGGAATATGCGGTCTCTAAATTTCAAAGAGCTAGCTCATATATTGACTGTTATATATGGTATAAAGTCTACAGGAAGGTTGAAAATCGATTTCGGATAAAATCGATTTCGGACGAAATCGGATAAAAACCACGCCTACTTCTCATATAACACAATTATAAGTTTCATCTGATCCTTTCACTTTAAAATAGATAAATCGAGCAGCAATTAAGATATGAAAATCAAACTTTGTACAAATATTGCCTTCAGGATATATCATCTTATGCGTAAAAACAGGCGAAATCGGATTATTTACTTTTCAAGCCACCAGATACCCAATATATGGACGTCAGTGGCTCTATCTGACCTTTTATCGAAAATAACTGTAAATCTGTGAGATATCGTAATGAAATTGGAGGATTGTTATTCAATGATAATGGTGTGATCTGGTGTCAAAAATAGCGAAAATCAGGTGAATACTTCCCCAAGTCCCCATATACTTAATGTACAGATTTTCAACCTTCCTGTAGATTTTATACCATATATAAGGGTCAATATATGAGTTATCCGTTTGCAATTCAGAGAGCGTCTCTTTCTGATAACAGTGGGCCCACGTGCTTAAAATGAATAAAATCGGGTAAGTACTTCCCCTGGCCCCAAGTAGCTAGTATAAGGATTTTCAATCTCCCGATAGACTTTATACCATATATTTCTGTCAATATGTAAGATATATTATCAAAATTAAGTGAACGTGTAATATCGGATATACCATAGTTTACTGCCATAAATGTGTGAAATCGGTCTACGAATTATCCCAACTCTCATATACTATATATAATGAGTTTCGCTATTCTAGAGAATACAGACTACAATACAGACTTTTAGCCGAATATGTCCGTCATTGTGTGAGTTTACCTTTACAAAACTGCGTAAAAATCAGTGCAGATCTTCCTCTATCCCAAAAATGCCCTTCTGATGTTATGCAACCTTCAAAGGAAGGCGACAAAATCATCCAACTTCACTATTTTTTTACTGATCAGCTTTTCCTGACTTAAGGGTGTTTATATAATATTAAAGACTGTCGTTATTAGAGAGCTCTTTAACAACCATGGCATCAATGTTTTCTAGTTAGAGCTGAAAGATTTTTTACTAAGTTTTAATATGTACCTTGTTCATATAAGCGCGGAGGTATTTTTACTTACTCTGGAGAGGTTTTGAAATGAAAGCTGCCATGTAAGAAGGTTCCGGTAGCAAAATTTCAAGTACAAACAACTATCAGCGCTTTCAAATAATTTATTGAATGTGAGTAATTTATTCAAAGATGGCGGATTTACGACTCCTTGACGCCTTTCAATATTAGAGGAACACAAATATACATCGTTCATTGTTTCGTTTACTAGTTGATAATTTAGGCTATCGTTCCAGACTCTATGGTTGAGAATACAACTATAAATTTGTACAGTTTAGGAAGAATTTTAGTACAGAATATTGGATCAAGGTGAAATAGAATGAGGTTTAGTAAAGCCATTACGATACATTTGACTTAAAGGTGCTCTGGAATTTGTACTTTGAGCATTGGTCCACCATAAACAAGGTCGGTAATAAAGAGTCTGTCGGTCCTATAAAATATATCCGAACAAGATCGGTTGGATATTTTAAGAACCTACTGGTTTTTATAATCTTTGGTATATATTCGTATGTAATTAATTTTTGGATTTTTTCTAGGGCTTATAAAAGTACGTGGATTGTTCAAAAAATAGCGGGAATGTTCTTCGACTGCGTTCTTCGACTTTAATGGCATAATGCATCATGAAGTCTTACCTCGCCGAAAATTCGCCCCGATTTGTGGAAAAACAATTCATGGATTTTGCTCACTTTTGCTCAATTCTGCATATACTTCGTTGCTTGTTCCTGAAATCTTGGCCAAAAACAGTACCATTGTTGCAGTCTAGCCCAGAAAGTATATATCGGTTAATTGACCGGTACTACATAACAAATTACATTGATAAATAAAACTCAAACAAGCAAAACGCAAGCCTTCGCTCTCTTAAAGACTTGGCCAATGAAGAAGTTTCCTCAGATTTTCCTGCAAGGCATTGCTGCGTGTATACAATAGAATAGTTATTTGTATTTATGTACATAAACTCTTATAATGGGTACCATATGTATATTTACTATGTGTATGTGTACACAAGTGCATTTGCGCATGAGTAAGTTGGTCCGCCGACAAACGGGCCCCTTATAAATCGTGGTTACGTGGTCACAGACTGTTTGTGCTTTGTTTTGCAATGCCGGCGGCAACAACAATAACAACAACATAGTAGCCAAACAATAACATAAGCATTATAAGGCAAGATACTAGTTTTTAGTGTTGCTGTTGCAGTAGTTGTGGCAGCAGCAGTTGCACCAAAATGCACAGCAATTAAGCTGAGACTCGGCGCTTTTGTGATTCTGTCATGCATCGGACGTTTTTGGTTACAGTGACCATAAATAGAGACTAGTGGTGAAGAAGCTACCATTGACTCGCTGCGAATAAATTGTTTTTGCTCTCATTGTCTACCAGTTTTATTTTGCCTAGACTTGTTTTTCAAAAATGCGCAAAAGTGCTGGACAGCAAATTCAATGAAATCTTTAAACAAAACTTTTTATAAAGCCTAAAGATCTTGAGTTTCCAAGGTCCAATATACACTATACGAGCATTTGAGTATATAGCACATATACACTTGCTAATTGCTTGGCCGATCTTCTTCTTCTGCTTCTGATAAGCGTCTTGATTTTAGTTGGTATGTAGCTTCAAATGGCATCTGCAGGCTGACACTTTTATTAGAAAATGACAAAAAGAGATTCGGAAATTGCTTGTCGAACCCCCCTGCGGGTCGGGGGGTACCCGCGGTAAGGCATGGCTGTCGTAAAAGGCGACTAAAATCCATAATATGCACTGCATTTGAAATAGATTTTGCTCTAAAATAGGCGTAGCGATCCCAGAAGTAGTGCAATATTACTTAGCTTGAACTGAGTTTATAACACTTTAAATGTATTATGCAAACACATAAAGAGGCATTTGAGTTCAAGCTACAAATACCATTAGTCTGAGTTGAATGGGTAGCTCTACTGGAAGTAGTCCCAGCTACGACGTCTGACCGGAGACTTTAATGTGGTACCACGGGTAGCAGGAGCCCGTTGGAGTTGGAAGGCGCTCCAACATGCTCATTGCAGTAGGCCCTTCGGGGAGTATCTTGGTGGCTGTGGTATAATACCTGAATGCTGGTAGAACTGTCGGGCGGTACAGCTCATTGTGGTGTTGCATTGAAACCGGTTGTCGGACCCAAAGTACGCCAGAGGCTTTAGATAGGCCTCGAGCCCTACCAAGGTGATTATTGTGTCCATTTGCACAATGCCGGTCGGCACCGTTTATTTTAGCAAAAAGCTATTATCGACGCGGCGCTGATCAACGCATTGTATTGATCCGTTGTGTTTTTGAACGCCGTGGAGTTCGGCTGTACAAACGGCAGGTACCCACATAAAGCACATCATTCAATTCCTTGAGCGTCGATCGATCAAAATAAAAAATAGAAATTCTGATAACCACTCTGTAGTATCCCGTATCCTGGATCCCAGACTAAAATAATGTTTCCATACGTTAATTTCAAAAACATAAAATTTCTTTGGTGATCAGGCAGATCTCGTGGCATTGGCGTTTCCAATTATGACTTTGCAAACACTCAGGGATGCAAGCGATATGGCCGGGGTCTAGTAATTTCTCGCTGAATGTGAAATTATTGCAGTGTTTAGGAAAAAATAACTGTATTAACATTTCAAGAACGTGTCTTTCTTTTTCATACCGGTTGCTCTACAGTCAACCAACTCGAGCATCTAAAGGTCTTTAAGTAAACGAAAAAATTTTGAAGAGGCGCGCATATACAGTTGAATGTTGTGAACCTATGAGGATATATGTTAATATTTCTCGACTCTGGGCAAGGACGACGGCTTTGACCTTCCAAGTTATGAACTTAAAAAATAAGATCCCACGCGTCTACAGATCACGAAAGCTGTATTTGACGACTCTTTACAGAGGTTGGGTGAGATATTTACTCAGAGAAAAATGGCGACTAACCATTTCACGACCAGAATATTGCATTACTGTTAATGAAAATTAAGTAGAAGTTTATTGTTGTTTTTTTTTCAAAAGCCAAAAGGTTCTGCCTTATTACCTCGATTAGCAGATTCTTATCAGGAGCAACCAAAAGCGCTAGCTGAAGTATTTAACTCCACTCAAAATTTCAAGAGCATATCACAAGATATGGAAAAGTAGGATAATCTAAATCAAATTTGGCAAGCCTGTGACTTTATGATAGCAAATCTAGACTCTAACCTAAACCTCCACTCAAGGCGCTAAGAAGGATCATCAAAAGTAATAATTTTACACTTCTCGAGGTAACAACCGAGATTGAGAATCAATTTGTTAAGAATTTGTTGTAGGCCAAACTGGTTCTTTGGTGCAAAAAGTCGACTGTCTTCTTTTTTTCGGTCTGTCAGTCTAATTCTCTGGTCTAAAATATCATAGTCAGTTTTTTCTTCGCTTATTTGAAATTGCTCAATTGGTCTTTCTTGTCGGTTACTGGCGAGATGACATTTTCCGGTTCACACTAACTCTCTAAATTATCAGTGCTATCATAACAAAGCAGAAATTGGGTATATCGAATTTTAAGAGAATATCAACGAGATCCTATAATTTGGAAGGCTTTTTTTTGTTTTGGTGTAATTTTTTTCGAATTGATACTTCTCAATTTCTTAACGTTCTTAATAAAATCTATTGATTGAAACGAAATTGTATATCGCAAAAGATTATGTTAAGCTCCCAATATACTGAGCGGATAGTGGAAAAAAAGAAAAGGTAAAAGGTTGCCATGTGATTGAAAATATTATTGTGTAATAAAAATATTGTGGAAGATTGTTGCCATTTCTTTGCATTTTTTGTTCACAAAAATTGATGATGTAAAAATATGTTTCCATGTTAAGTGTAAGTTAAGTTAATATATATATTGTAGAAATATTACCCTCTTTTTAATTGTTTTTTTTTTACTTTTACAAGACTGATTTCGAAATAATGAAGCCACCTGTTTGAAAGGAATTGAATTAATTTCAAAAAATCGACTAATAAATTAAACTCTACTAAATAAATCTCACATAAAAGAATCATCCAATATTTAGAAAAATTTAAATTATCACTATGTTTCAATTTATGTTTATATGCTGACCTTGCCCACTGTAAAATGCTTTCGTTTAAAAATATATGAATTTCCGCACACCAAATTGGTGCGCTTGAAAGGTATTTGTACGCATTTTTTAAGCACACTGGCACTCATGCAACGGCAATGTGCAACGAGCAACTTGCAATGTGTGCACACACCAATTGCAAGCATGCAACAAAAGGCACAGTCGTCTACACGCAAAGGCGCTTCTTAGTCTTTGAGGAAACTATTCGGCCGCCATTTAGGAATGCGATTTCCTTTTTGTTTTGCAACTACAAAGGTACCTAGGTGGGTGTATTTAATACATACCCTTAACACGATCTTATACCCATAACACGAGTGCATATATAACTGTTTATATACAAGTTCACATCTTAACAAGTCCACTCCTGCAGTTGCATATTTAAATGTTTGAACCCCTTAGAAAAATCGGATAGTTAATAGTTCTATCCTCAACTTTGCGTTGCTGCCAGTGGATGCAAAAATATAGAAAAGGTAGATATATGAAAAATATAGAAACATATAAAAGAAAGGAGATTTTGTGGCGCGGCTTCTTAAGTATGCATATATTTCGGAGTTTATATATGTGCAGAGTTTTTCACATAATTAGGCGTACCGATATCTAGTTGTACAACAATGACTTCCTTAAATTATTCTACAGTTATCTTCTAGATGCAAGAATGTGCACTATTTTTATGTTAGAGATCTATATTGTTGATATCGGATCGACGACGCTTAGATGGCTTTCAATGTGAGAAGAACACAAATAGAAAATCGTTCATTATTTCGTTTACCAGTTGAAGTTATAGGCTATCGATCTAGACTTTAGGATTGAGAATAGAACTATTAAATTTTTACAGGTTAGGAAGAATTTTAGTACAGAATATGGGATCAGGGTGAAACAGAGTGAGCTTTAATAAAGCCATTACGATACATTTGATTTAAATGTCCCTGGAATCTGCAATTTGCGCATTTGTCCACTATAAGGTAGGCCCGTAAAACAGAGTCTGTCTTGCTTTAATCTAAACTACGCTTGTGGAACATTTTACCAACACTCGAACACGATCGGTTGGGTATTCTAGGAAGCTATCGGTTTGTATAGTCTTTGAAAATTTTATGTATTAGTTATTTGTAATTGGTATTTGATTTTTACTAGAGATTATATGAGTACATTAATATTATTGTGTCGTTCTTTACACTATACTTTTTTCACCACATTTATATTTACATTGTCCTTTTTTTTCCATTAACAAAGGAATTTGCGTACGCCTAGTCAACACCAATGAAGTGAAGTGATTCAGGAGGGTGCAGCATTGTAATTACAAAGAATTGTTGGTGGTTAGATGCGGAAATGAGGACACGCTCTCATTCACATTTGTTTAAAATATCTGCGAATATATGTTTCTCTTATGGCCAACACTGCAAGATACCTTTACTAGCCCAGTTGGAAATGTTCGCCAGTCAGTACGCCGACTACGTCATTCTCTAAACCTGCTTTCATGGTGACTACCGTAGTCAAGAGAATTAATGTCTTAGACACTCTTTAGCTGGGCTAAATCCAAACAAATGATCCCCATTGTTTTGTGGCGAACCTGAAAAACAACGGGCTCAAGGGGGAGAACAGGATGTGATGTCGTCTATTATTTTCAACTTAATGAAGAATTATCAATACGATGAGACATGAAGTGAGAAAAACAATGAAAAAACAAACAAGAAGGACTTTACCGACCAAATTCTGGAAACGCCATTTCAGTGGATAGACCTCTCGACCCAAGAGGAGAGTATTTTTTTGGCGTTAAGCTAAATAGTACGTATTCTGTAAATAAAAATTTTCTGTAAAACTTATTAGCTTCCAAATCGAGGAAATTTTCAAAAATGCTATCCATTAGTCTATATTTAGGGCACTTATCTTACACTTACTTATCCACTTATTACAAAAGGTAGAGTTGTATATTTCTCACCATTTGCTCTCCGTTTTTTTTTTTTTTTGGAATAACTAACCCACTGCCATTTGCTTTTGGTCCTTTAATTAAATACAATCAGGACATGTTAATTACGTCCATGGGTATTTAGATATATTTTGTTGCGTGTTGAATCACAGCTCTTCGTTCTTCGAGTTATCACGAACTAGTGTTCCAAAAAATTGAGTCAGTATTCCATTATAAGAGGCAGCTGTTGGTTGGCAATTAGGTCTTTTGAGTGTAGCCTAGGTTGATTATCGGATTTAGAGATGACAAGTCGTTTAAATGCTTGTTGCAAGGAGCCTTACGTCTAAAAACAGCTACATCGCTTTTAGTCAGAACCTCTAGTTAACATTGGTAAAGTTGAAAGCATACTAGGTCATCAAGGTTCTATTTTTGTTATAATAATATGTATAATGTATTATAAATATAAATATGTAAAAATAGTTAAATATAAATATAATATATTATTAAATAAATAAATATAATATATTATCATAAGTAGGCATATACTAGCTGACTTGATCTGCTTTATAATAATTCTATAAACAACAGGGAAACAGCGCTGACATTGGGTTCAAATACACTGCGGTATCCATTGAAATGAGATTGCATGCAATTTAATAAGATACGATCCGTCCTTGTGGAGTCAGTCGGCAATAATTGGCCTCAGTGGCGATTGATTACTGCTGAAAGGGTAATTGCATGACGCAGTCTATAAAGAGGTGGACCTAAGTTTGGAGGTTATCAACTCAACAAAATGGATATTGACGCTGGCTGCCTAAATTATCCTGTCTTTTCAGAGGTTAGTATTTTGATTAAACATCAGAGTCTGAGGGCTAGACAACATTTTATTTGTATTATCGTAACTATAGGTGGCACTTATAACTATAATATTTTGGACATCAAAATCGTAATTTTAAGAGAAAAATTAATTGCGTTTTTAAGTTCTTCGATACATTACTGGCCGTGTACCTGATGGCTTAAGTAAAAAGTGGCATATACCCATACTCGATACACTTGTTTTTAAGGTAGGCTGTAGCTATACCATATTCTTCTGTAGAAATGTTTGGCAAATAAGACTGGGGTATTTCTGCGGATGAGAACAGCCCTTACAAACTTAAATACATACTTCGATTACCTCTTTATAACCTAAGAGCCAAAAGTGGAGCACCAGTAAGGATGTTGAACAATTGGTTAGAAAAAAGCAGAGTATTCCAAGTGTTGCCACTAAAGAAACACTTAAAGAAAGTGATTGTGAAATCATTGTCAACATTGCTTGTTATTGTAATACAGAAGAGTAAAGTAAGATTCGCCATCTGGTGGACAACAACTCAAAATAGCATTAAATGGATTGTTTTTAAATATTAAATACAACGCTGTACTAGTCCCAAGGGGGAAATGTCATAACAAGCAAGAAGTGAGTGGAAAAGGTGAAGCATGTGCTCACAAAATAAATAAAAAAAATTTTTAAGTATGTATGCATGTCTGACGAAGCTATCAAAGGAAGGAAACGAAAAGAAGCTATATGTTACTTGTGAAACAAACGATCTAAAACATTGGATTCAAGCACAAAGCGATTTGGAACATGACACAGAAGCAAGACGGTGAGGGGCGATGGAGAGGGCGCACCTACTTCGTCGACGTGACATCTAATGCGAGTTATTATCAATAAGATACCTACTCGAGTGGTTGAGGACTTGCGGCATTGTTATGAGAGGAAAAAAAAGGTATGCTAATTTCGAAGTTGAAGCCGAATAAACGTTGTGAATGTCATTGAGCCAACTAAATGGATACAAATGCGAAAACGCTTGGACTGATGGTGCATGGGGTAGCGCGAATATATTTATTTACATCAGACGACTTAAGCAGGTCAGTTCGGTCCAGCTGGGGCACAGTACAGACACTGTGATATTTGTCTCCTGAGAATGACGAAATAAAGAATCAGAAAATTTGAGTTCTGAGTTTAACGTGGAAGTTACCTGGTACGAAGATGAACGTTAAAAGATGTTAATAAAATACAAATATAATTGAAAGTTCACCAAGTGAAAATGAGTAAGGTGAAAATTTTAAAGGTCATATTTCCATCGCAATATGTGGGGTTCATCATGATTTTGGCAAATTTTGGTTTTTAATTTCCGCTGTAATGTAGAGGCGACTTCAATTAATTCCATGAGGCAGATTTGTATTCAAGAGCTTAGTAACTTCTATTAAAAACTTACCATTACTTAAAATTGTGAAAACGAAAATAATTTGCACAGCTAAGTTAACTACTGGTGCTTCGCCTTCTACAGCTGTCATCACATTGCACAACACTAGGCTGACTATTTTAATTTTCTTTAGGAGATTGAGTCATAATTGAAAAATTTGTTACTAGATTTTTCGAAGATAGCCTCCAAAATAGAAACATTTACCTTCGAATTTTGAAATCGACCTTATTGAAAATAAACAACAAATTGTAAAAATGTTAAACGCTATTAAAATAAAAGGGAAGTATGGACGTTGCCGTATTTTTACTTATTACTTAACTTTGAGTACGAAAGAATTAGAGGCAATGTTTTTTCAAAATTAAAATCATTAGGTATTTAAGTTATTTAGGTAGGTATTTTAGTAGGTATTGAAAATATATATTCAAAATTAAAATCATTAGGTATTTAAGTTATTAAGGTAGGTATTTTAGTAGGTATTGAAAATATATTAGTCCCTGAGGGTTCTAAATTTTGCGTATATGCATCCTATTAATCAGAATGATCGAGCCAATATCTTCAACAACTCAATCTGCCGCGATGACTCAATTTGAATGCCATTGAAGTATAGCAGCATGGTACTGACCCGGATACAATTCAGTGCGTTATCAGAAAAGAAGCCGAAAATAGAGAGGATCAGTACTCGTGAGCTCAGAAGAGAATTTATAGCACTCGATAATTGCTACTAGTCGTCCTACGTCGGCGTAACATTTGACCTCGGTGAACTATTAAACCAGAATACCATTATTCCAATAAGTGGTAGACAGAAACTCAAGGAAAAATCAAATAATTATCGAACCTGTTTCGAAGCCGAATTATGCTCATATATAGATGGATTCGATGTTGTTATCTGCCCTTGGGAAATATAACAAGGATCGAATGTACTCGAGACGCAGACTACTTCGGTAGAAGGTGGATAAATATCAAATTATTAGTGCAGTAAAGAAAATTTGGTTAGAAGAGTGGTAGAAAATTAAATTTTTTTTTCTTTAATTAAGAGTTTTCAGTCTAGCCTAATTGGTCATTTCATTGTTTCGCAAGTAGAAGCCGATTCTAACAAACAAAAGAAGCCAACTTCTTCTACGCTTGATGTATCGAATATAAAAGAAGTCTCCTCCCTTCCACTAATCCAACTCGTTTCTTTAGCGAATTTGGGGACCCGGGCGACTGTTTATAAGAGAAGAGGTTCCTGAGCGATTGAGCTCTGCCCTTAAACTATTTGGAAGTTAATAAGATCATGGACGAAGATTGCATACGGATCGAACAGAATGGAACCTGAGAAGATTTAAGATACATAGGTCACAGTTGAAAATACGTATGCCTTCTCTTAGGTTGCCAGTCTCTTAAAATTTTTGATTTTGCGAAACTGATAATAATAGCGAACTATTTTTGTCTGGGTACCAAAACAAAATGTCTCATATATGATGACATCCACAGTAAGGTTGCCGTATGTTTAAGACTTATCATTTAATCCCTAAAGATACTCAGTGTTGAAGCAAACTATCAAACAAGTCAAGGTTATTTGCATCACACTGTTATTTTGCGATTATTTTTGATAAGAAAATCTATCCGAAAAGAAATTAAAAGTTTTCTCGAACCACAAATTCCTGTCCAAATCGCAGCTGAAGGACTTTGCAAGTGGTGCCACTTCACTTTCATAAGCTTTGTTTTGTCGGCAACTAAATAACAATTCATTCATCTTTTTTCCTGTCTTTGTCGAGCTTTGTTTAGTTGCTTCTTTATTTTATTTTATTTTTTCTCTGCTTTTGGTTTTGTTATATGCATAATTAATTATGTTTCTCTTGTCAAGGTCCCTTGGCCAATTATATGGCAGACATGCAATTATTGTCATAGACCAACCATAGAACCATTTAATTCTATCCTCCCTCAAGTATACTTGTTCACATAAAAAACATATTACCCAGAATAAAGCTGTGCAAGCAGATAAAAAAATATGATAGGACAACGAGACAAAGGCAATGGAAGCTCATAGGGAATGACAATAAAAATCCGAACGAGCAACTGCAACATCTGGCCTTTGTGATGCAGCAAAGAATATGAGACGGGGTAAAGCGGGGTAGAAAGCCCTTCGCATGAGTGTATTTAGAATAAAATGAAATCAAGAGCAGAACGCAAGTGAACATACTATAACTATTTTAAAACCAAAGAAGTTAAAAATATTGTAATTGATTCAAGAAATGTTGAGTTTAGGAATTAATTATTTTTATAAGTAAAAAACAAATAAAAACTTTCCAAGAATTTATCAACCTATTTAATTTAACTATCTCACGAAACCTTAACTCGTTCCATCAATTTTGGAAGTAAAATTTTGTTGGACATGAAAGAAATCTGCGTCACGCTCTTCGCATAGAGAACACCAACATTGTAACTGATGAACCGATCTGAATAGTATTTGTTTTTTAGTTTTTCTGTGCAACACTTGGTTGATGGATCGTTACCACCTCTTTCAAAACTATAGGTAGCAATTGATCACTTAGAGAACCAACAATACATGAATATTGAAATGAAAAGTGATCAATCTTCACTGTTGAAAATAATTTTGGGAGAGAGTTGCCACCCGTTAAAATTTTTAAATTTTTTTAAGTTGATTATGTCAACGAATCATTACAAATTGCGTATCATACTAAAATGTTGAACACGTGAAACTATTTTCGTAAAGTTAGAAGGCTGCCATTTATTTGAAAATAAAATATGGTGGAAGCATTTGTATTATATTTATAAAATCCATATAATATGACTGCAGAACTAAAGACATGGATATGATTAAGAGGTTGAAAATATCTTGAGAAATTGCTGTCAGATTAAAAACTTTCCGTCCCTTTTTTTATAAAGAGAACATTATCCAACTAATATTTAATATTGTTTTTATGGTAAATTTGTCCATAAGGACTCTTATTATCAGTATAGGGAGCTAAAATGTTTCTGAAGTTCAGAAGGATAGCAAAATGAGTGAGAAACGAAAGGCATTTCAGAGAGCTTTCTGAGCTCTCCGAAAATTATTGGTGCACTTCCATATAAAAAACAATAATAAACTCACTCCACTTCCCAATAGAATAAAGGTTTCAGCTCTTAGACTAAATCCAATTGACTACTTTTCACTTTTCTGTTTATTAATGTTTGATTTAGTTTGTAATAATATTTAGGTAGCATAGCGACTTTCGGGTCAGCGTATCGGAAGTGTCAGTGTCGGAAGTGTATTCCGTGCTTCATGAACAACAGTTACGCAGGGGAGTTCTTACCTCGGAATCGAGTTATTAAAGTTGTTGTAGGGGAGATATTTGTTAGAGCTCTTTTTCATATCTTTGCCGACCAAAGACCTTTCGCAAGTATGCCAAATCGACCGCTTTAATAAGTGATTACTTTTTTAATGATATATTTTCCATCGATGTATTTATTCCAAGCTTCATATACCTTTGAAGTTGTTAAAAGATTAAAATAACCAACGATACTATAAACAATCAAACTGAAGACTTGCTTTTTGTGTTCAGCTATTTTCAAAAATTTTTGCAAATTGTTAAAACTTTAATTAACTTATTGGAAAGAATATACGTATAAATATAATAATTTTAGGTTTTTCCTCAACGGGAGTAAGTTTATGAAGATCATGTTTACCGAACATATACATTGTGATTTTGGTGTAACGGAAAACTCATAGTTTACCGCATCTCGGTTAATAAACAAGAAGTTATGTATACGCCGCGATGTTCGACAAGCGAGTTAATCACACTATAGCCAGAGATGAATTTATTAAAGTTAACCGAGCGGAACGCAGACGAGTCTCTAAACATATTTCCTCATTATATTGATAGATATAGTAAACCTTTTTATTGTGCAAGATATTATAATATGGAAATTGAGAAAGTTGCGGAATAATTTTAACATATATAAACATATATTAAGGCCTATTTTACTCTAATATGGAGTATAGTTAAGACCACTTTCATGCGTTTTTCAAATCTTCGATTATTCATCTTAAACACCAAGTAACAATTCAAAACTTTCTAGTTAATTAATTTTAAAAGTTTATTTTAGAATAAAATAAAATAAAAGAATAAAGAATTTTAAAAGTTTCTCAGTTAATGTTTAAGGACTGTATGCAATTAAATCAGGAGTTATGAAAGATTGTGTCAAACTGTTGCATGGGTAAAATTTTACTATAACACTCCCTTCTGCCATATAGCTGTGTTCGTCATGACAAATATAACAATTTACTCTAAGGAAGGATAACAACACAAAGACACATTCCCTTCTGGAAATCCATATCATACTTCCCATATAACTTAGTTTTCAATTACTCCAGTTCAGTTAACTTTGAAATTTATATATAGGGAATAACAGAGTTGATAGCCTCGAGGCATTTTGAAAATTAGATACTTTTAATATGAGATATTACTATTATAAATAGTTTTATTGCTCCTTCAATATTTCAATCCTCCATATAAGGAGGATATAATAACAGTCGTCTAAATTAATTATTTATTACGCATCAAGTGGACTCACCAATTAATATAAGTGAGGATGTTTATTACTGAAGGAATAATAAGAGCAAATGTTACCTATACGCTCTGGTGTTCAAAATATTATTTTCGTAGTATAATCTCAACATAATTAATATTAAAGTCACCCTCCGTATCTGAGAAGATAGGCTGTGTGACAACCGTGTGGAAGATCCTGAATTCAAATCCGCTGTAAACAATAACGCTTCTATTTCTCCTCTTTTCTTTAAAAAAGACACCCTAAAACTTCAGTTTATCAATAATGGCATAGCTTGTTTCAATCTAACGCAAGACAAAATTTTTCTCTTACCTTTCTGCCACCACTCCCTTACTCTATTGAGAAATTGTTATTGGTTTTTGTATTTCTTGGAAAACCATTAGAATGCTTTTGCTGATAAAAGTTTTTGAGAAATTTTCAAAATATCGAATTGCTTTTACCAGACTTTGCTGCTGGTTACAATAGACAAACGTCAGGTAAGATGTGGAGACAAGCACACTTACTCATTTGTATGAAATTGCTTCCATAGTTCCACTTTACATCTTAGTACGTTAACAATTGTGTTTGCTCTCTTCGATTTATAACAATAAAGTATTGGCAAGGGCTATTATTTTTGTGCATGTACATGTGCATGTATATGTGGTAGTTATTGAGGTTCCTTTTCTTCACAATTTTCCATCGTTCACTTACGTTTTTCTTCTTAACATTCTTCTTTAGTAAAACTTGTGATAACAAAAAATTCTTTAATCAGAATAAGTGTCTCTGCCATCCCGATTTCTACTCTTCACATAGTTCTACACACACATAAGTCTAAATTACGCTTTTGTGTTTATAATGAGTGGTACAATAGCGACAGATGGCTAATATTTTTCTGTATAGTAATAATATTAGACTTTGTTTTTTGATATTCTCATATAATTTGACATGATTCAGAGCTAAATCTGTCGCTTAGAATAAAATATATTAATGCGCTACTTGGAAGCCTAAGAATCGCCTAAGAGTGTTCGACTGAGAAATCATTGAGACCTCTTTACTTTTTATTCGGTTGAAATCATTATGTGTAGTAAACTTTTTATTGGTCTCAAGTATCAAGTGGACTTTCGAGATCAGATCACTAGCCACACACGAAATCAGTAAGTTACGCCACTTCAAAAATTCTTTACTTCTAAAATCACTTTTTCGTTGCTACGACCTTGTGCTTGTGTTTCACAAAACACCGGTTGTATTATTCGTAAAGTTGTCAGGAGAATTCAGAGCGAATGTCACGATCTTTAAAATGACAATTCGAACAGTAAAAAAGCTAGATCTGCTTTTATATTACGTATTGCTGGGCGATAACGTAATGCACAAGGGCGAACACAAGTAATAAATTAACACTTTCCAATATAGATGGCCAACTATCCATAAACTACTCCACTAAGGGAAGATTATTATACGTCTTTTGTATTTTCCAGAAGAATACCGCTTTTAATGATCCCAAGCGGTTTCTGGGCTCTCAAGAGGATTTACCATAGTTTTTTTTTTTCTTTTTTTTTACTGATCTTTTTTACCAACATTTTTTTCGGACCGTTTTTCTTCTCATAAACCATTCTTTGATAAACAATTTTCCATTCTAATCTCGCAATATCATCAGCCATTTAGTTCGTTGGTTCTGTACCTGTCATATCTTAGGCCTCGTGAATTATCATACCCTAATCTCAAAATCTCGTACTCTCTCTCTTCGTAAGAGTAAACGTAAAATTTACCTAATAATTGGAATACGAGTACATCCCGGGAATTCTGATGGTCTGCTTTCATGATTGATTGAATACTTCTTCAAAAACTATATTCGTTATGGTCATTAAGAAAAGTAGGAGGTTATTCTGGACTACCAAAATTTCAAAATCATCGGTAATTTAAGGCTGCAGCACCCAGTAACTGCAGCTTTGACAGAATTTTTTATTGTAGTAGTATTGACGCTTCTCTTCTCAGGTATGAATTATTGCATTGTGTTATTATAGTTACGCTGGTTCTTTGCCTTTCTTTCTTTATTTTGGTCACATTTTGAAAATTCCTTTGTGGCGCCTAATGCAACTAGGTTACCCCAATATACTACATTGCAGTATCGATGATTGGCGATGATGGCATACAAAGCCTGAGAGATATACAGATATACATACAATAGATAACGGTTTGCTTTGCTAAAAATTTGCGCTTCCTTTTTATGACCATGTTCGCTCCTCTTGCTCCCGCTCCCTCTCTAGCTATGACATTATCAATATTCTTCTTTTCACATTTTTTGTGTTTCTGCGCTATTGCGTAGCTTCTGACGCAGAATTTGCATATGACTGTACGTTTGTGCAGTTAGGCAAGAGCGAACAATCTTCTGCATATTAAATAATATAAGAGTTCTCTTGTATAAAAAATTTTTGTAAATAAAATATCTCCAAAAAATAAGAAAATTTGATCGACAACCAGAAAATATAATCTGAAACCTGAAAATTTTCGAAGTTTTAAAAAAAATTCCATGCAATTGTTTTTCAATTCGGAAACCCTGCTGCTTTGTGGAGACGAAAGTGTTTTTTACAGTTATTACGGATACCCTGATTTCGGCCATTACCAATGTAACATTATCCAGGCAAACGATCCATTTTTCTAGTGGGATGAAATGTTGTGAGTCTTTGTGTTTTCGAATGGTAATCTCGTATTGTTGTTGTTGTAGATATAAGTCTTGTTACGGGTATGTAGACCCGATTTTCTCTGATACGAATATTACCTTCGTTAGAGTACATTATGTAATGTTGTGTAATCTGATTCCATGGAAAATGTTCAACACTGCAATTCTTTTGCTTTTTGATTACTGCTGTAACCGCAGAATTGACTTCAAGCTAACCTAAAATAATACACTATCCACCGCTCTGTTTCGCAACTTCGTATGAAGTTCAAACACTCAGTGAAGCTTCTTCTCAATACAGAGTTATCAAGTTGTCAGAGAGAGAGAAGTTATCAGAGTTGGAGTCTTTCTCCCTTCATATTGCGTACCCGCTAGTATAGTGTCTCTATAGTGTCTCTATAGTGTTCAGTTTCGATGAACGATATACGTGTGGTTATGTAGTTCATTTGGCAGATATTTTAATAGTATACTATATTTCTCGTAAAGGTTCACACATCATTTACAGAGTTTATCTATAGAATACCTAAGGAGCCGCTTTACAGAATTTTGTCATCACCTAATTATGACTTGTTAAGATATTTCGTCAATAGAATACTTAGCTTTCCAATTGATTTCCCAAACCAAATTAGAGTTTAATGTCCGGGTCTTACGTTACATTGCAGGCCCGATATTATTAACGATGTCTGTACAAGTACAAACATAAAGGAAAATCATAATCATAAGTGAAAGTGGGAACTTTGACTGATTGGCTCGAAAGTGGGAGATATTCCGTTTCGTCTTCCTTCGTCATATAATTTAGAGGCAGGAATTTGCTGCGGAGTTCTTCAGGCCCCATAAGCAAACGTTACTAACATTTGTGAAATCTTAACAGAATTTACAAGGGCGATTTGGTTCCTTTTCTTGAGTGATTTCTTAAAATATTAGGTAGAAGATACGTTAGGTACATGGTCTGAAATATTGTTTAGATTAAACAGTTCGGCTAGAATTCACAAGGCTGTTTAAATTTTAAAGATAAAACGGAAACTCCTTTGGGTATGGTAAAGTTAGTTTTAAAGCCAACATAACAGTTCGGTTTTAACACTTTCTCCATTAGTGACCTCTTCATTAGTACACTATAGAGACTAGTTTTTGATGATTACTACCACGTCTTAAAAGTTTCAGTGTGTCGCCGTGACTTTTGGTAAACTTTTCTTTGCACTCACGAATTTCGTTACATCATATCTTTGCTCGTTAAATACATATCGCTTCCTTTCGCAGCTCTGGGTAATGTTCCTGTTCTGTCATCTGGGGATGTAAGATCTACTCGTATATAGACAAATTTCCAAATATTATTATGAAGTTCTTTTCGCACCCCAGATCTTAAGCAGAGGTAATTGTAAATAACTTCTGAGGCTATGATGGTTGAAGGGACGAAATTATTAACAAAATGACCGATCCTACCTCTGTCTTTCTGGGTAAATATATATATCTATATATATATATCTATACTTATAACTTTTGAAGAGATTTGTTTGATGTGTGTCCATCTTACACAAAATTAATATGGCTGCGATCACCCTGGTGACCCTGATAGTTGCACTCAACTCTGAATATAATGGTCCACACCACTAACGATTGTTTTGCTTTATCAATTTGTTGACTTGCAATTGAAATATATTGAATTTTATTTGCAGTTGCTTTGATACGAATTTTTCTTATTCCTTTGTTTTCTGTTTTTGCATCTGTAGTATGAATTTGGTGAGTGGAGCTTTAGGTAGTTGTCCATTTTCATGTCGGTCTCTATTAATTTCAAAACTGGCCGCATTAAAAAAGTATGCTCTTGCAAAAAGGTTTTCGCTCACAAATTAGATTCCGAACCGCCAGTTAATTGAACAAAGGGCTGACCCCCAAGCCTACAGTTTTTTCTTTTGGTAGAACAAGATTTGTGAAATAGTTTTGACGGAAAATATACAGTGAATGTGGGGATTGTTACTGGGTTGTGAGTTGGGTGTGTAAATACTGAAATGTTAACTTTGGATTTTCAAAAAAATTCAAAATTAACCAAAATGTTCTAATAGCAGCTGACTCAAAAAGCTTCGTAGAACCGAGAATGTCCTCTAAGCCTATTTCTTAAGGGCGAGTATCGGTTATTGACGTTTACACTTGTGCTAAATATATGCACGGATTCTTTTTCTATTTGTAGTCATTGTAATGTCCCGAAAGTCGACTGTTTCTTTCGAGAAACCACATTTAAAAGATATGAGATCTAAGTGACATTTTCTGATATATTTCGGCATTAAATCTGCAAGTACCCTGCTGGAGCAAACTGGTTTTCGAAACTGGTTTTACAAACTGGCTCTCTGTGTTAATGCCGTTAGAGGAACTTATTGTAAGCTCTGATTTAATTTTTATGTTATAGTTGAATCTGAAACACCCGAGTCAAGTAATTTTAGAAACTTATAAATCGTCACAGATGTGTGAATAAAGATTGTTTTATCTAAGCAAAGAAGAGATAGTAGGGAATCGCGCTTGTTCTTATCCAGAGTAGACTTCAAAACAAAAATTGTGTAGACTAGTTCTAGAGTCTGACAGACTTTTTCGTTATGACTCGCACTACGTTAGTAGAAAAATTCTTCAATCAGTGTTTGTTATTATTTACGAATTAATAATAGATTAATGAATTAGTTTCAGTAAACATACTTATATATTTGCTTTAAAGTAAAATTATTAGCTTAAAATTTTACATATCTTCTTTCAGAATTCCAATGACTTATGTGTAGAATACACTGAGCCAATATCTTCGTTATTATTAATTGCTACGAGATGGGCAAAGTGGTGACGGAGTACGCAGCAACTCCATGGGACACAAATACTTACAATATATCATTAATTACATAATTGAAATTTAATATGCAGCTCTAGAGAATTTGCGAAAACGAGTAGCCGAAAGGCATTCTGTGTTAACGGTTCTCAGTAAGCAAAAAATTTTCAAATGCATTGTACGGTTACACGGCCGGTAGGAAAGGCGTCAGTTGGTGAAATCAGGATACCCTGTTAAGTAGAGAATAGGACTGTAAAGTCTTCTCACTGAATCCGATTTTACATTAGACGTCCTATACAGCAACAGAGTACCCTGTGGGAAGACACATGCATCATTCAAAATATCAACCTTTGCTTATATGAAATGTTAGCTATTTGTAATTTTCTGAATAATGTACTCTGACTACAGATATAAAATGCTACAAAAGAGTGTGGATATTAGTTGAATAAGTCTCGCTATTAGAACCTTTCTCTCTTTATATTGAAATGTTTACTCAGTACGTAGTTAGTGTAAAAATATGTTTTAAACATATAACCGATCGCAGCGAAATATTCTGATCTTCTTAGAGATTTAATTAAGTTGTCGGTCGGATTGTTGGCTATTAATATCTGAAATATAGATTAGGAAACTCTCCACTAAACCCAATTTTGGAATACCATTGGCGAGCTTCTTGTTTCAGCCTGAGATGGTGGACAATATTAAGCATCAGATCACATTCGAATAATCCGTTATTTGTTCTGATAAACATATTAAAATTTTAAACTGAAACATAGTGGAAGCAAAGCTAATACGATCTCACACCAGCAACTGTAAAATGAATGAGCTTCATTAAAAAATTCTCGGGACTGCTTTCTCGTACAGACACTTTATGCTTTGAGGATCTCAGCTATAATGTTATTGTATTAATATTTTTATTTTCAAAGTGGTCGGCGCTCGGTAACGTAAAGTCTGCAAGTGGGTATCCCATTTTAAAAAGTTTTTCAGAAGGTCAGTAAACCTTTTGAACCGGCTTCAAGTTTATAGGACTCTTAATTTATGGCATAAACTAATGGCAAAACTATTTTCGAAAAAGCGGTTTGGATGCGAAATTAGCTTTTGTAAAATTTATACTCAAAGTAGACAAAGGCTAGTTTTTCCTACAAAGTTGGCATTTCCGGAATATATAAATTATTTATAATTGTGCTGGTTGCTTTATCAAATTGTTGTATAACTGCTCATATATATTTATTATTTTTAAATTAAATCAACAATGTAACATTGGAAACAATATGAGCTACTTTAAAAGATTTTATTTAATATTGTTTCATACAATTTTCAGTTGAGGCTATCTCTTCTATTGTTTATTGCTCTTTGCTTCGGCTGGCTTGGGCTTTTTCTTTGTAGAATTATACATTGCGGGTTGTAAAGGCAAAAAAAGAATCGTTGGCTGTTATAAAAATATGTATTTTTACAACACTTACATTTTACAATATCGGAAACCTTACCAGCATTTAACCCGCTCATTCCTTCTTCAATTTCTAATCTCTAAGAGATACTTGCAAACTGCCGTCACAATTTGGCTATTTTGTGAATTCCATGCTTTGAAGTTTTCTTTTTGAAATCCTTCTTATGAGTGATTTCAAACAAATTCATGTAAAATTTCAACCAAGTTCTCTACAATTCATAAATCGATTTTCGCTACGCAAGTTGTTGGTCATTCATAAAATATAGTGTATTAAATCTTTCTCCACTTGAATTTCCAATAGTCTCTAGTTGTCACTAGTGGATGCTATATTAAATGACGCTCTGACTAGTCTAAATTTGACTTATGGAATTATGAGATAGTTTTTTTTTGTCATGTTTGTCTTCTCTTTTGGTTTTAAATTTGCCACAGCTGTTAGAACATTCTCATAGTCAAATAAGAAGATGGTTTTGGCGACTAGGAGTTCGGTTTCGACATCTTCCCTGGGTTATTTATTAATGGAAAACTCAGAATTTTGGAGAGTGGTCACTCTAGACTGTTCGTCAGTCATCTGGTCTCCTTTCCCATTCCTACGGAATTAAAAAAAAAAAATAAGGAAGCGCTAAGTTCGTGTGTAACCGAACACCTTCTGCTCTCCCAATATGCAAGGAACAAAGGAGGGAAATACTTTAAGGTGGTGGCCAAACTTTGTATTAAACAATTAAGGAAGAGCTATGTTCAGGTATAGCCGACCATTTTATACTCTCGCAATTTGTGAGGCCCAAAGGTGGTAAAATATTCTGATGTGTTTATAAAACTTTGGATTAAAAAATTTTGCAAATGAAATTAAAACTTAATGTAATGTAGTTAAAAACATAATTACTATAATTATTTTCAATTCTCTGGTTGACTTTTTGCTCATATATCCAAATTATTAAATTTAGCCCCTTTGGTTGAGTTTATATAGCATATATTTCATTTGAGCTCATTATGTTTATTTTAATGTAAATATCTCGGAAACGAAGTAATGTAGTAATTAAGCTAGGTAAGTCTATAGCCTATAATATAAGTTAATAAGATACCTACTACGCCTGAAGGCAATATACGCCTATAAACTGTGTATATGTTTTATATATTAATTGATCCAATACCTCTACATTGAAACTCGATTGTGGTCATTGTATTTAAATGAATATTAAATTTTCTGTCACAAATATGTTCGTGAGTATTTGCGGGTGCTCTCAACTCTGCGGTTTAAAGCCTTAAACATGTAAACCAGCAGAATAAAAATGAGATAAATATGTGTATATTTGTATGTATATGTACATAAATGTGTAAAGGATCGGAAATTCAACCCAAAAACCTTAAATAGTTGAGCGCTCAAAAATGCACTGATTGGAGCCGATTTTGGTGCCAGTATCTGTTCAATATGCACTCTAAAGGCAAGTAAGCAGTGTTTCTGCAAATATTTACATACCTTGATTGATTTCCAACGGTGATGAATGCAGCTGCGGGCGATTAAGGGCGCCGGAAAGGCGGTTGTAAAAGGGTATGAACAGAATTTGGCTTAGCTCGTCGGCAGAATCACAAATGTTATCCATTTATTTGGGAGCAGCTGACTAGCTACAACAGCATCAACATTTCGTAGGAACAACAACAAAAACTACAGCACCAACGAGATACTAAACAACTCAATTTCTATTTCCTTTTCGCCTCTTTTGCAATTTCACCTCTGGATTTTCAGAAAACGAAATAGTTGCTCTACCAGGCATGTTGGTGCAAGTATGTATACTTATACATGTATGTGTGTATATCTTTCCTTTGAGGATTTTCGCATTGATTTAAACAAGAAGCGTCTACGATTTATCATCTCGCTTGATTGTGTAAAGTTTCTATTCGAACTATGTGAATAAAATATGAGTTTTTCGTAGCAAAAAATGCGTAAAGCGCTGTGTCATAACTTAAGTAACCACTTTGTTGAACCCCTTAAACTCAGTAAGCACACTCAATAGACAAATTGTGTTTGCGTGATTATATGAGATTCATATTTGTTCAGGGCGTATTTAACAAAAGCTCGATTAAGAAGACAAGTCCAAAAGGGACTGACGCATCAGAGCGCACAGAGTGTTGAAAAGCCTGCGTAACCCATGTGGCGAACGGCCTAAGATATAGTAGATTATGAAATATGTCATAGCAAAGGATTACGTTGGTAACATTGTACATGCCCTGCAGGAAAAATTTTGGTGGAGTTGAACAAAAATATATATATATTTTTTTTTTGTGTTTTACTTATGAAGTATCTATTTCTGCTCTTAAACACTTTTGGTAACCGCCGTTTGACATTTCAATTGTATATTTTGGTTTATTTTGCAGTAAACGAATGAGCTTTAGTAATCACAAGTTACTACTTTCGATGCATATTAACTAGAAGAGAATACACCGATGAAAATGGAAACATTGTAATGTGGTTAAGTACCTGAAAATTTGGTATTAATATTTTATATTATATAATATTTATAAAAGTTACAAAATTAACGAAATGTCTATCAAGGCTAGTTTAAAACATAAAATAGCTTTCTTTGTAACTGATGGTCTAGAAATTAGATAATATAATCTTACAATTTTTATAAAATTTGGCCTCAAACGAGTTTGAGTTAAATAATTCTCGAGTTTCAGAAACTGGTAATGCAAAACCTAGTAAATTTATTTAAGTTCTAACCATTTTATGAACATGAATGAGTACATACATGAATTAGAAAAATGGGATGTATTATGACGCATTTAACCGAAAACCGAATACTCGGTGAAACTTTGTAATATGGCAATGATTTTGACGGATTGAGAACGTCAGTTCAAAACATATTTAATATTTGAAGATATCTTTTTCGATCTTTACGGCATCTGCTGGGTCCTTGACATTTTCAGATAATCGGCTTAAAGAAAGAAAGTAAAAATTGGCATATTTAATGCAAGAACAACGTAAGTGGTCTTTTGGAATGCTGCCTTGGTGAACCCCTGAGGAGGCAATAAAATATTTCTCAGAAACTTTGTCGATTGTTTCCACACATCGTCTGCCTTTAAAAATGATTGAAAGAAAACCAACTAATCAAGCTTAAAGAATATAATAAGACCATATAGGTAACACATTTGACATATGTAGTCTGTATAGATACTGCGGCCCTAATTTGGCGTTGTTCAATTTAAATAGCTAAAAAACTATTTTTTTTCTTCTTTCTTCAAAACCAATTTTCTTTCTTCTTTCGAACCAATTTAATAAATAAAGAACCCAATATCTAGTATAGATTATTTTTGAGCATTGCAAACCACCGTTAATATATATATATATTGGCATCTCTGTTAAAGCACAGCCATGGCTGAAAATGATGTTTCCAAATAATGCTTTGCGTTTATGAATGTCAACCTAGCCATCACAATTACAGATGACAAAAAAATTGCAGCGACGACTTTGTTCGTTCTATTTAACCATTTCGTTTGTAATTTTATAGTTCTAAATGTGTTGCTTTAACTATTTTTAAATTTAGTCAATTTCAAATATTTCATTTTTCTACGAAGAGTAGCTAGAGAGGGGAAGAGAGAAAGATAGACCGTGACAGCATAAAAGCACTTTTTTTTATATAAAATAGCATTATGGATGAGAAAATGTGAAAGGTGCAGGCGATTTTAAACAACAGCAGTAACAACAACAATTCCTGCACACCGCTTGCCATCCTTATCCAACAATTTGCAAAAAGGCCATAAAATACTGGGAACGTAAGCAGCCACTCATTTAGCAGTTGCTCTAAGATTTTTTGTTTGTGCTTTTCTGCCTTTGTAGTCAAATGAGCTTTTATTTCGGTTTTATAATTTCCCCATTTAAATCCTGTAACAAAAATAAATGAAAATGTTACAGAATCACCTTAAACGAAATTAATTTTGTGGAAAATTGTTTGTTGCTCTTGCTGGTGTCTGCAGTGTTTGTGTTTTTTTACGTCTTTTCTTACCACTGCTGTCTCACTTCTCCGATTTGCCTGTAAGTATTGGGTTATATTGGTTCAAAACCAATTTTCGTTGTGTAACGTTATGTAGTATTCGCGACCACACCCTTAGTTACACAAGCGCTGCTCGCCAAACAAGTCCTATCTCAGCTATTTTTTCAGGCGCTGTGCATTTTCAGTAGGAAACTTAATTGTCGCGAAATATTAATTTAGGTTTGCCTCGTGGGCAATCTGTATGGGTATATAACGGTACTTACGACTACGTCCATGCTCTTAGTTCAGCATACGCCTCAACACTTTCATTTCCGAACGAATTTCACAGTTCGTTTCTTTTTGTGCTGCGCCTCGTGGCCGTCACTGCGATTGCAGAATATGTTGTCATTACGGATGTTGTTACAGCATTTGAAGCTTCGAGTAGGTCGGTAAGTTCTCAAGCAATAATCATACAAATATTACGTACATTAGCCTAGAGAAAAAAAATTTTTTTTTGGGAGCAAATTGTTGCTAAATGATGTTAACCAAAACATGTTGGACCTAAGGCGGATATATCAGCAAAATTGTATAGAGATTATTATTAATGGCATACATAGCAGCAAACTTTTTTAAGGATTGTTGTAGTTCACAATTGTATAAGGAATTTATTAGGACCTATGTGAGGATGTATGAAGATTTGCTAATATAATAAAAAAGAGGGCTCCTAATGTAAGTTCTCCGATGGCAACTATCACATCTTTATCCACATTCGTTCGATAATCATCTATTATAAACTCTGCTACAGAACCAAATGCAGAGTTGAGACAGGTCGCCGACCGGTAAACCAACAAAGATATGCCCACTCTTATTTACTGTGTAGCAAAATTTGTTCTTAACGATTTTATGAGGAACTTAGATGGTCGTCGGAAAAAGCAATGTAGAATATATTCAAAATTAATATATATAAATGTATATATATTCAATTATTATTGATTATCAAAACTATGTTAGCTACTATAATCTATATTGATACTGGTTATTGCTGATAAATACGTTCCAACTTGTGAAGCAATCGGACTTAATTAATTCTCCTTCTACGTGTATATATAATATTACATTATTTCACTTTGGAGGCCATATGTGGAAACTGCATTCTGGCTGTTGACAAGGAGTTAAATTGTTCATCCGTGCTAAGCAGCTATTTGGGAGACAGTAAAATGGTTCCGATCCGCTTTATTAAAACTTGTTCAGTTTAAAGCCTATTTATGTACTTAGCTTGGCTTGTCCATATTTAGGCAAATAGTTTCTATAGTAAGGCTACATTCATATAGTAGGGCTAGGACATTTACAACGTTTCTTTCTGTATTGACACTGAACCACTCCTTATATTCTTCGAAATGCACATTAATTGTTAGGTCAAATTTCTCCAGATAATTCGAGGCAATTTCAACTGTGGTATGGCAGATAGCACCATCCTAACTTAAATAAAAGGATGGTGAGTTTCGGTAACACCTACTGGCTTATGAAACGCGAGTAGAGACTTCCACAGTCATCAATAGCGAATCGGTCTCAAACTTAATAGACGACAAACGGATTATTACGCTATAAGTGTACTCAGACTAAACTCAAAGTTTGAAACTAAAAGTACCGGAATTACATAACCGTCAATAAATAATGGAGTCGCATCCTAAATATATCTAGTGTAATATTAAAAAAAGTTCTACTGAAGGCTGCCGTGAAAGAAAAGAATGAGTTTAACTTACAACTCTTTACTGAAAGTAAAGATAAGACTCTTTACAACTCTTTACAACTCTTTACAACAGCAGCGGGAACTCAAGTGAACTAACAAACAACCAGAATATTCCAACATTTCTCCTTTTGAGATAACATTACATGCGGAGCAGGCTAACATCGTGATAATATTTAAGTCATGCAATTAATAAGGCAACATGAAGACTGAGAGTCATAAACTGAAGCGCTGAGAGAAACACCTTTTCGTGAGATTCTTTTATCGCGTTCAGCTTAAAAGAATTTAAAGATGCTTTGTTACATCCTTCAACCACTTCCTATATTTCTTACTAGAACCTGACTACTTTGCTTTGGGGTTTCAGTCATGCTACCAGCTGGTATCAGTTACCGCTTATAAGTTGGAAGAATATGGCATATATTTGTCATCGGTACGGTTTTCAAACTGACAACCTTTTACAAATCAATTGAATGTATTAAGACCATATACTTTCAGTTTCCTCAGCAGTTTTGATTCCATAATGGTTTCATAATTCCTCGATAACGGCGCTGGAGCAGAAGTATTTCATTTCTCGGCAATGCAGAAGACTTCTACAAAACTAAAAGTAGAACTGTTAATATAAGAAGTGATCGAGGAATTACGAGGTGTGTCGGGAATTTTCGTTTTTTTTTGGAAAAAAATATTTACTCATGCGTCTACATTCATGTTGTCATCCTCCAAATAGTCTCCATTCGATATTATACACTTATGCCAGCCCTTCTTCCAATCGTCGAAAAAGTTCTCAAACTCGATTTCTGGGATAACCTCTAGCTAAAACGATGGTCCAGGCCCTTTACGGTTCCCTTAGTTTTTGGAAATAGGAAAAAGTAACACCCAGCCATGTCTGGCAAATATGGCGGCTGGGGCGTCGTTACAGTATTGGTTTTGACCAAGAATTCTGGAACAAGCAACGAAGCGCGAGCAGAATTGAGCAAAAGTGAGCAAAAGCCATGAATCGCTTTTCCACAAATCCGGGAGTTTTTTTTTTGATTGCTTCACGCAAATGTTGTCGAACTTGTAGCTGGTCCTCCTTATTGACCGTTTGACCTCGAGGCAAGAGTTCATGATGCACTATGCCATTAAAGTCGAAGAACACAGTCGAAGAACGTTCCCATTATTTTTTGAATACACCACGTATGAGTTCAGCCTAACCGAAACTAGTCATACATTATGTGAGATTATGTTTCAATAATGTTTTGCCTAGCCTTAGATCTGCTGTTAGCTTAATAAGGAGGCTGTGGTTACTATAATTATTACAATTATTCACCGCTAAAATATTAAGTATGCAAATCACATAAAGCAAAACCCTTGTATATCTTCGAAGCATTTTTGAAGACGCAATAACATTTCTTAACCAGCGGTTTATCTCAATCTCTTGCATTTCATAGCAGTATAAGTTTGTCTTTCAAATTCAACAGGTAAGGACAAAGTGATGATGTCTATGCGACAGCGAGGCCACAAGGATGCAACGCTAGTTTCAAAACTGTCTTCAGCAGCAAAAACTGCGATAAGTGAAGGAGCACATGACGTGGCACTGCAAAATGTTATTGTAGCTGCGGGGTAAGTTAGAGCGAGGGGTGTGGATGCACAACTGTAAATTGAAAGCTTTTCAATTTCATGCAAACAAAGGATCACTCGACAATATGTTGCTCTACATTTGGTGTTTTTGCACAATATCGGCGTTTTACGCAATGTGCAACGTCGTTGGTGTTGCACGTCGCAATCATTGCTTTTGCTAGCTACCCTCTTGCTTCTTGAAGTTTAGATGCAAACGCTTGATATACCAATTTACTCACCCCCATCATTAAATTCCCTATGGTTTTTGGCTTTTTTAGCAGCTATTAGTTGCTGTTGTATTTATTGTTTTTGCTTTGTCGAGTTCTGTTTGTCGTGCGTTGTTGATCCTTTTCACTTCATTAATTTTATCGTTCGCTTTTTAAGCAATTAAACGTGCTTTTGTGTAGCCTCTTCACATAGCGGTACGTCGGTCACCTGCTCAACCCACTTGGAATATTTTAATACCGTTGCGTGTGGCATGTAAAATGATATGTTGCATAATGGCGTGATGACAGTTGCCTTTAACCACCAACAACCATAACCGCCATCATAGCAATGCTGAGCCGCATAGTATGCAAAGCACCCACTCTCGCTTACATCTCATTAGTTGAGACAGTAGTATTCACGTACATACATACCCCAAAAACTGAAAGCTGAGAGCTGAAAGCACTTATGCCGAGTTTCTGTAACTGAAACCTTGCACGGTAGGTGGTTACTATATGGAGTTTTGCCAAAAATGTAAAGTTGTCGGGAGTACGAAATTTCCTTCTTTATATATGTCTTATCGATTTACAAAACCGGCATAACGTCTCTTCGGAGAATGTCAGAAGGACACAGCGCCCTTTTTGATTTTGACCTTCTACGATGTATTCGAAGTTTCGAAACTATTCATTCCATAATCATTCCTTCGGCGGAGGATCGTTTGATTCCACAATACGGTTCTGGTCTTCCAAAGATAACTGAATATATTTTTTGTAAATAAATCTTATTTACACAGATCAAAGTTTCCCCGAAAGCAGTTACAAAGCTACCTTTTAATACCTTGCAAATATTGATTTTAGCACATGTAGGGGAAACTAACTTTCCGAGCTGGAACCCTATGGTACCTTGTGTAGATGCTTCAAAGAAGGTTTTCTACTATATGTGGGAAGGATTCAAAAACAAACAAAACAATGCAAAATTGTTTAGCTTAACTTAGCAGTAATAATTTGACGTCGCAAAAAAGTTTGTTAAAAAATCATTGGTACATAAAGTGATAAGAAAATCTTCTCTGCAATCTTTAATCAATGAGTCGGAAAGCAGTTAGAATAGATAGATTTAAATGAAGTTACTAAATGTCTCAGAGAACTTTAAGAACAATGGAGGTGATAGGAAAATTCTTCCATGAGTGTAGGAGGGAAGTGGTCCCATGAGTAAGCTTCTTATTTATGACCAGTTGTTCCGGTTATTGTCCTAAAAATCAGAATAGATGACTTTTAAATATTTCAACTATAACCTTTAAACTTCTTTGCTTTGAGCTACCTATGCCAAGATATAAATAACCGTCTTAACGATCACACCGCCCTTCCAATATTGACGGAGCAGCTGATATTACTCAGTGTTAATTTACATAACTCCATGAATTTTGTATTCAGAAAATAGAAACTCATTGCTGAGGTATAATCAGTTCCATATTCGATTAAACCTTGTTTTCTATATTTAGTTGGTTGATTTCAGGAAAATAGAGGGGTAAGATATCTTAAACAAAAATTGAGATAGGTTATCTACTGGCAACACAAAATTTAAAACACATTTTACTATTGAACATTAATTAGAAATTGGCGTTAGTAGATAACCCCAACATTATCAGAAATACGCCCAAGTCACTTTTAAACAAAATGATTAAAATGGCATTGGACAAAACCGGTTTGATATTGGGTTGTTCGGAAAGTCATTTCGTTTTTTCCCGCCAGAGGACTTAATTACGTTTTTTCGAAACTAACTTCACACTTAAGCCCCATAACCATTATATGTCATGAGAGCTGATATTGCAAGGCTTGTGTGTGAAAAAGTTCTATTAATTCTACCCAGTAGTTTTTGGTTGGTGCCTTTTTAAATATGTTACTTTTTAACTTCAGAAAAGGTAAAAATGCTGTCCAAGCGAGAAAAAAATTGACGGATGTGTATGGAGAAGGCGTGTTAACAGTACGCCAGTGAGAACTGGTGCAAAATTTCGATCCGGCAATTTTGATGTCGAAGATGCACCACGGTCTGGAAGGCCGGTCGAAGCTGACAAAGATGCCGAATCACCACACGAGAGATCGGAGAGGTTAAATTTGTCGAATTCAACTGTTTATGGCCATTTGAATGGCCATTATACGAAAACTGTCTTTCATGTTCCCCCAAAAAAACGAAATGACTTTCCGAACAACCCAATAAAT
This sequence comes from Bactrocera minax, assembly GCA_021498325.1. Lineage (NCBI taxonomy): Eukaryota > Metazoa > Arthropoda > Insecta > Diptera > Tephritidae > Bactrocera > Bactrocera minax. The sequence goes on from JAKEEE010000209.1 coordinate 39,005, forward strand.
ATTTCTGCTTAAGGTATTTTTGATGAAGGTTACATGTTTGATATACTTAATTCAAATACTTTGATAAAGTAAATTCTAAACTAAATATATTGATATCACATGAACGATATTTCAGAAATCTTTGAAGTACATAGATATTTATTTAAAAGGACTAGCAGCTCATGTATTACACATCATATGTCACAAATCAATCATCTATTCCCAGAATACACGTATAATAATCAGAATAATTTGTTCAACTCAATATTTATGACACACAAAGAAAGTTTCGTTTCCACCACGCCTAATTTCACACATAATTACTTTTCTAAGATACACGAGTTCACTTCTAAGTCAATTTTCATGCACAAACGTCCACTGTGCGCAGCTGAAATGAACCTGCACTTCGGTGGCTTGGTATCAAAATCATTCAACATGACGAGTTATGTTTGTTGTTCTTGTAATTCTGCAGATTTGTTGTTGGCGCGTTTTCCGGCATTTAAATGGTTGTTGGCTTGGAAGTTGTTTGGTGGTTGAACGGCAGCTTGTCTTGATAACGCTTTCAGCAGATGTGAATAAGCGCAGCGCAGCGGAGGGTTCGAGCACGTCTTGAGAGTCACAAGAACACGCGCGCAATCACAAACAAAAAATGGGGGATGTAATGAAAGTGAGCACAAGAGCAGTACGCTTGCAGTGACGTTCCGCTGACTCGACTGCTGAATGGCTCAGTGCACATAGAAGCGCACATGCATGCGTGCACTTCTTACTTTATATGTATTTTCTCATTGCTTTTGCTGTAATGCCTACATATGTGGCGTATGCTGTTGCCACCGCCCCTGCAATTTAAGCCGGAACAACAGACAGGCTACTCAAGCGCAAGCGTCTCTCAGTGCAGTCTCTGAGTGCAATCAAGTTCAGCACTCGATCGGCCATAAAATTTTGTCATCAGCCACGTCATAGTCTTTCATCTTTGTTTATTTTCTTTTTCTCCATCTTCGTGCCGCGTCTCATCAGTAGCTCAAATACTTTACTATCACACATTTATCCATCGTGCGTTGCAGAAATCGTCAGAAATTCGCAGCGCAGCTTACATGCAATTAACCATTAACCTTAACCATTAAGTTGCTCCGGCGTCTTACCTTTTCTGCTGGAGTTCGCTTTCCCAGCTTCCCTTTACTATAATTTCCTCTGCACTTCCTTATTGCTGAACCATCGCAATTATGCTTTTTGCCTTTACTTCAATTTGCGCTGCCTGCATTTTGCATTCAACCCCCCCGACGTGGTATGCATCATCCGCAACTCTCTCGTCCCGACGTCAACAATTGCGCAGCCAAAGACATCGTCATTATCATCTTCAATGTCGGTTAGGTGGCTTTTCTGTCGTTGGCCGTTCCAGTCTGCCTAGTGGGCTTCATGCTGTGCTTCATGCTGACCCGTTATCGGTCTCGTGCTGGTCTTTGCTTTTTACTGCACAACTTTCTAACCCTTTCCCAATTGCTGATGTCAATGTTTGCGTGGAACTTATTTCATGCAATTTCTATTTTACTTCGTTGGTATGTAATATCTCGGACAAACAAGCCACACAACCCACAAACACTTCTGTCATCACCCGTCCATCTACCCACTCGTTCAGCGTCGAAGTGCTCCACAGCTCCTGACTTTTCTGTAAGTATGTGCACGACTCCACAGCACGACCATCAGCGGTGTCAGTTCGAAAGTTCAAAGGACAAATCGTCTAAAATGAGCGCTTAAAGAGTTATTATTCGTAAATGTTCCTCCAACAAAATCCCTACAAAATTGTTTTCTTAATTATTTTACGTCCTTTATTGTTTCCTGTAGTTTACTTTTCGTTCTTAAATTTAAATAATTCGTAGCAATTTCTTTGATCCGTTCAGGTAATGAGTGGAAATCATATGTTAAGTGTTCACATGGCATGAAAATTAATAAAAAATGTGGTCAGCTGGGTTGAGGATAAAAGACACCAGTTTCTGGCGAGGTATGGTGAGAAAAGACAATTATTTCTTATTATCTTAAAGGTTTCTTTAATTTCATCAAATTAGCGCGGTGAAGTTTGCAATGTTTCCCGTCAGAATCAGTTCTTTTAATTTACTTTGCAATTGATTATATGTGTGCGGGTTTCCCACTTGGCTTACTCACATTTCCAGGAAAGCGCGAACGTGCTCGTGAGAGTCGGCGTCAAATATATAATATCATTGCAGTTGTTATGTTTTCACGCGGTAGTGGAACAAACCCTTACCTTTAATGAAGCGATACTAGGGAGAAATAACTGGTTAGTGTTACAGACACAAAATCGTCTGCAGGCATATCCCCCCTAGCGATCGATTACAAGTGAGTTCTTTTCCCAATACAGCTGAGTCTGTGTAATCGAAACTGATCCGGATTTTTAACTGTTCAAGGACTGACAATGTGTAGGCTATAAAGTCAACGTTTGCTGAAACTAGTATTATTTCGTCTTGGCTCTTGCTCTCGTACTATTATTTATATGGTAAAGATTCTTGATCCCCATTTAGCAGTAATTTAGTCTCCATCCATATCTGTTGTCAACACATTATTCTTTCTTCGTTCTTCTTTCATTCTTATTATTATACTCTTCGTATTTTCACCGTTTAAGATATCAATTTATCTGCAAAACTTTTGTTTACCGTTATCCCCTTCACTACAGAAAGCATACCGCCCACTTATAATACCATAAATATTTATGTCAAACCCTTCCAAATCCGCTATTAGTATTAGTAGCTTAGTAGCTTAAATCATTTGAAGATTGGTATTATTCTCAAAGTGTTTTGCGGATTATCATTAAGTGGAACAATTGGTTAAACTGCTCAAGTTATTCAATTAACCCACAGTTTGTAGTTAATATTCACTCCAGCTAATGTGGCATTGCATCTTAAGCTTTTCAACACATTTAAATAAATTTATTTTTTAAAGAATTTTTCCATTTATCTACAGGTTACCTTCACCAAAAAGGGGGAAACGCTTTTCTTTTTGGTAATAAATGTTTGTAAATTTGTACGCTTAAAGTCAATTTTGTGCCCAATATATGTGTCTGTATGTGTGCGTGTGTGTGTGTGAGATTTGGTATACTTGTGTGTGCATGTCATTGCTCTCGTTATATTAAATACTTCATATGACTTTTTAATGTCAACTCCTTCAAACAGCCCTGCACCACAAGACTTCGCTTTCTATCGCTGAATTACCGTCATCAACTGTTATGTTCACCAACACAAACACACATACATGCATAGACATACTATTTCTAACGTACATTTGTCATTTGTTCATTTCGTTTAGTAGCTTTATGCCCCTGCTAGTGACCTCTTTGGCGGGTCCAACCAACCAGCAAACTTGCAACCAGCCAGGCAACGGACCGTGTAACATATGTTTGCTAGAGCATATCTAAGCAAAAATCTTGCCTTGGCCGGCGTCGCATGCAGTGATTTTTTGCCCTTTTTTGCTTCATTTTATACCCATCGAATAGATATCCCATGGTACTTTGCTTTACCGGATAGCATTTGGTTTTAGATATACATCAATATCTGCTAAAGCGAGCATTCTATAAGCTTTGGAACCTGACAAGTCTAGACATGGTGTAAGCTGAGGAGTATTTGCGATTTTAGGCTGTCTAGTGAGTTTGAGAAGCCTATTCTTTTTACCACGGGTTCCCAAAAGAATTTAGGTTATGAAAATTTATCAACAGCACCAACTTTGTTGGTCGAATGTTCAAAATATCATTACCCAAAATTATTCCAACATAATTCAAATGGAAATAACAACTTCACTATTTGCTTTGGTAATTTTAAGTGTTGTCTTCCCGACCGCGCTGCCCAATAATACATTTTGTTTGCGTCTTGTGGTGTGGTGGTGGTGGTGTGGTGTTCTTGTGAGATAACTGAGCTACTGTGTTCTCTCTTTGAAGCATATTTTGATTTGGACGTTGTGATGATTTTATATATTGATCGTTACAACAATAGGAATTTAGACTTTGTGAATTTAGACAACCTTTAGTTTAATGCCGAAGTCAACAATTAGCGTTACCATTAATCTTTGTTAGAACTATCTTCTTCTTCTTGTGATGACCGGTGTGTGGCTCGATGTAATTTGTTTCTTGATTGTAATAAAAAAAAGTTTTAAGACCGGGGACGACATCCACGCCTTTAAATTTTATATTTACTTATATTATAATTTATACTTAGTACTTGTATTTCTACACCCAACGCATTCGGGTACGTTAGCAAGACCTGGTGGAATGAAACGCGGAACGTATACAGCTCCCGTTAATAAAACACGGGGTGAGAGGTCGAAAAAACATATAAGTAGAGAAAAGCTGCCTACAAGCATATTTCTAATTAGTGTTCCTATTCCATCTTAACATGAAGCTCTCAGAGCTGTCTATGTCCATATACGAGTTTTCCAAGTTTCAAGAGTCAAGAAATGAAGAGTTTTTAATCATCGTAAGCACAAAACAGTCTACGAAGTGTATTGTAATCAGTCACTACTTCGTATAATCTTCCGCCATGACCTTTGTGAATATAGCTTATAAAGTTCGTTCAATGATTTCTTACAGTAAACTAAAGCCAATAGATTTAGATAACTTGATCTTATCAAGACAACTTCCAGATATATAAATTATTCCTAAATTAAACTAATCCATTAAAGCATGAGCCTCCAGGTATTCATTGTTTTCGTGATTTACCTATCTCTTCGGGACGTTTGCTTTTCAGCATAAATTCTAAACAGAGGACACCTTTTCATAAAGAAGCATTGTGATTGAGGTTTAAAGGAACGTGGGAAACTACTTAGAATTTTTAAGCTCAATAATTTAAGATTGTACGAATTATTATTTGCACGTATTAATTTGCAATAACCAATTTGAGAATATACCCCCTGATAGGCACCTTACGTTGGGTGCTAAAATTTAGACTCCATATTAATATTTCTCTATTTATTTTTAACATTTCTTATTTACAAAAATACATATTTCCTTTGTTTTATGAGGTTTACTGAAAATTAGTTTTACGAGTTTTTCTCTCCTTACCCACCATCTTGTCCAAATCTTGAATTCGCATATCGTAAACCCTTTGCTTGACATTTGTTAAGTGCGACAACCAAACAAAGTCTTGCATACTCATAGATTTATGTGCTTATAAACTAGTATATAATTGTTATGCTTGTATATAAGTACGAGTAATTGCTTTGAGCATTCCGTCTTGAGGAGTATATAAATGTACTTAACTAGTGGAACATTGTATATTTTTTTAAACGAGGTCTAGTTATGGAGTACACTTTCGTAACTGATTTTATATAGAAGCACTTTCTCTCTCTCTCACTCTTTCAGTCATAAATTCTGACACCATAAAATATTCTTGCTGGTATTAAATCCTGTAAATGAAGTAAAAATTGAGGGTATTCCCTCTGTAATATAAAAATTTAAGTCTCATATTACAGCAGCAAAGATTTCCTAACAAAAATCTTTAAAGGAGTGTCTTTCTATGGAAACCGTTTACTAGTGGAAAGACTGTAAACCAAAAGCTACTTCTGTGGACTCTGAAGATGGTTGCTTAATAGTTTAACGTTTCATCGATTAGAAATGAGAAATAGACCACAGAGTCTGTTCTCTGTTGCATTAATATGTTGTTCTAAGAAATACCTCAGCTACATGTAAGTTCAAGGTACACTCCTTTAACTTATCGCTACCTGAAAATAATCCTAATAAACAAAATGCTTATTAAAAATTTCGCATACCTTATCAATGCCATTGAAATCAAATAGACTGCGTACTCCAGTCTAGTTTGAAGACGGGATGATAATACTAAGCATTCGGAAACTTCTTTTATAACCATCCAACTATAGGTGGATGGATAATTACTTAATAAGTGACATGGGACAAGAACATGGCTCCGAAGAGAATAATAATAATGAATTCCTTGAAATATTTTTATCGAAGTAACCTAGGCCTAACTAAGGTCTAACTAATGTCTAAAATTAAGTGCTTAGAATAGAATTCCCTTTGTTGTTTTCATAGAAGCGGCAGAAAACCTTCTCCAACAAATTTGAGGAATGTTGCAGAGTTGACAGCCCTAGCCTGATGTAAATTCTGGTACGTTGCGCTTACGTGGACCTGGCTGTTGTGGGAACTTTCTACCTTGTGGCGATATTAATAACTAAAATTTAGAAATATATTCCGGTAGGCGAGGAATTTCCAGCTCATTTAAGAAGTACCTGCTACCGACTCCCTGGAAGCAGTTTTGTCAGACGCTGCAATCGTAACGATACCAGGTTTGTAGTAGCTCTCGCAAATATCAAAATATTTAGAAACGGTAGGTAAGACAACGAACCGTTGAAAATGTAGTCGCATATGTCATTTGTTGTCTTTAACTTGAACGAATATGTGGTTGGTTTGTGCTTAAGATAACATAACTTTTATCTGTGGCACATCTGTATGTTCAAGTAAATAAATATTAAGTAAATATGTCGTCTGTTGTTCGTAGACTTCATTTCCTTTCTTCATGCGCTACTATTTAGTTACTCCTCCTTGCGCTGAACACATAACTCTATCCTAATTTTTACTACTATATATGTATTTATGTATGGCTGTATGTGTGTATAATATTTCCAGCCGTTTGTCACGGTTTTCTATGACTTCGCCTGCCGACGGCAGGCTTCAAACAAATTATTTTGTAATTTTATTCTCGTGATAAGCATAAAAATGTAACCTTATTTCGCTTGACATGAAACAGAAGAGCTTAGAAATAAAGCAACGAAATTCTTTCGAATAATTATTTCCCATGTGTAACTCTTTCACGACAATATACTTTTTGCAACAGTTGAACTGGCTTAAATGATGAAGAAAATCTGATATGACATTCTTTTCGCAACCCTATTTGCTTAATTATTTATTTCCCTTCTCTTAATTAAAAAAATCATTTATGCAATCCTGTTAGATAGATCTTGTCTTTAGAAATTTTTTGTTTATTGAGTTCCCTTGAAGAAGGTCTACAGTTTAAATAAATCATTTTTCTAACTCTGACTTAAAATTAGGATAAATTTTTGTGGCTCCTTCTTGCTAAGGATCGATGACTAAATAATCCTTTGCGTATCGGCGAAGTGTTTTATATTTAGACAAATATTGAGTATAGCGACCAATTTCATTATTAGATAGTCCCTTTGAGTGGCTAAGAGAGTGAGAGAAAAGGACTTTATAGAGGTACAGATAGAAAATAACTTCACAGTTGATGCCAATCTAACAATTTCAACGTAGAATGTTTATAACTACAGAGACAGATGGAATATACTGACCACATGAAGCTCCTAAAGTTTCTTACAGTTCGCTCCAGGTCAGAAGAACTTTCAGAGAGCGCAAGTACTGGTGATTGTCTACTACTCAACGAGAGACGCCGTTGTATAAGAATGAACGACAAGAGAGCAAGCTAAACCCCCACCCTCTCAGTACAATCCTTTACTTTTTTCGAATACATGTTCTGTGAGCTCAGTGCCAACATTGCTGAACTGCAACCTGATTGTATGCTTACTTGCCAAAAAGAAGCTTCAAAGAAGTAGTCAGGTCCACCTGATCCACGAATTTTTCTTTAGAGCTCTCTTTAGAGCTTCCCAAGCAGCTCTCTTCCTCCAGCAGATCCACCCTACCAAAACATGTCCCTCAGGTACCAAAGTAGAAAAAATCTGAATGACAGAGCAGCTAACTGTAAACTACATAATGAAGAACCTAGTCGAAGATTGCCAGAGTAAACATGAGCAAATTATATCAATATTTTGTATGAAACCTTAAAAAAGTGGATGGATAAAATTCTTTCAAAATATTGCAGGAAAATATGCAAGCTTAACTAGCCACATATATTTAGTCCCTTTGTACTCTATATCTAAACTTCCTAAAGTGTACTCGGAGTGTTTCGAAGAACTGTATCCTCCACACAACACAACAAAGAATAATTCCTAACTGACCAATAGAGAACATCTTAGAATGAAGACCAGTAAAAAATAATAACTCTGATCCAAAAGTTTTAGGATTCTTGATGGAGATAATCATACTGTACGAAAATGGGTGAAAGAGGATTATATCTATGAACATCCCTCTTATGACGCTTTTGTTGAAAACTACTCAGAGCGCGTTAACTCGCTGAAGAAACATGCTATAATCATTTAATTTCACGGCCTGGACGGTACTTGAGACCACAAAGGAATTGGTGTAAAAATCACCGAGCACCTTCAGTTGAAATCCTATATCTCGTGAACTTTTATACATATTTAAACAAAATTCGGTGTGTGACCTTATTATTTCTATCCTTGCACTACAGTGTGAAAATGGGTGAAATCGGAAAATAATCACGCCTACTTGCCATATATCACAATTTCAATTTCCTTATTATTCTTTCACTAATAAAGATATCGAAGCAAAATTTTACACATTTGCACAAACAGCGCTTTTAGGGTATGCCAAGGGGTAAACCGTTTATGTGGGTAATATATAATATGTCTAATACTTTAATTGAATTAAATGGATATATTTCCTTGAACAAAATGTGGTTTAGTGATAAATATTAATGAAATCGGTATAGACCTTGTTCTAAACCCCATATTCGAATAAAATGAATTCCGATTCTTTGGTTGACCTTTTCCTCACATCTCAAAATATAATATTAAGTTTAGCCCTTTAAAGTCGAGTTTATATCACATAGATATAAACTTTGATATAAACTCAAGATATTTGAGTTAATTATGTTGATTTTAATATAGCATAAATATTTTAGACATGAGGCAGTAGAAATGAAACTAATGGAGTCTATGATCCACATTATAAGCTAATAAGATACTAAATATTGTATGATTGTAATCCAATCCCAATTTCGTCGAATAAGGAATATTTAGCAAGATTTCTTTATGTAAGGTTTTGTTAACACCTGGAAATATGCCCCCTGCTTTAATTTGGAAAAAAAAGAACAGACATATGCTATCGCACAATTACATGGAAATATACAACATAGATAGCGACTGAGATAAATAAGTTGTGTATTCCGAGCGGCTGTTTTAACAGTAAATTGTTTACTGAAGAGTTCATCTGAACGTTTAGAGACCAACCTTAATTCGCATCACGTTTCCTAGAACAGTTTTCGTAAAAAATAATGATACTAATTTAGTACACTCACCTTTAACACTTGTCCACTGAGCTTCTGCTCCAATTTGTGGTAACTGTCTTGAATTCATGCAACAAATAGAGGATCTCAAAACTGCTGAACCAAACAATTAATGAAAATTATGGAAGGTTTGTAATTGTCTTTCAGCCAGAAAACACAGTTCTTTATAGTTCAAGGCTGCTCGCTGAAACTAATTTGATAAAAGCAAAAATATTTTCCGTTGAAATTAACAGGTAACCCAAATTGTTTCTACAATTAATTATACATATCTACTTGACTCTCAAAGTGTAAGGTATCGAGTGGAGTAATGAACTGAAACACTTTGGTGATTTAGAAATGTTTCTCTAATTCGCTTGGGACTTGATAAAATCAATGACCTTTGATGAGTTAACAAACACCCCTATCGGAGGATATCATGGTGTAGAATATGGGTCAAAAGGATTTAATTAAACCAATTCAGTGAAAAATGTATATTCATGACACAAGTGTTCCACATTAGCAAACACCGTTACTTGGTTATGCCATCTGCGTTTTGCTTTCCGCTTCCGCTTTGCGCACCTCAATTTCAATGAACGCTTTGACCCCGCCACCTAAGAGAGCTATTTATACTAATACTTTTTAGAATCAGCACCACCGAACAAGTCCGTCAACCAAGCGGGCAGTAAACCACCCAAAAACATCCTTTGCAACTAAGGATTCCTGTGGAAATATCGCACTACAAGCCAAGTGAACTGAACTGTGAAAGCAGAGTGGAAAAACCCGCCAACTTAAGCAGAAATTCGCGAAATAGAGTTTGGATTGTTGCTGTCGTTGCAAAGAAGATGTGCGCATTCGAATCGCTGCTAAAATGAAAAGCACTGCATTTTTTGTTGTGCTTTGCTGAGCTCAAAGTATTGTCGTCGATTTGCCTGTTGTCCTAGCTGCCAAGCTTCATGCGAGCTAAGCTCCTTGCCGTACGTCAACAATCGTTCAATGAGGACAGCTCAGTTGAAACTAACGACTGCAGTTTTGGTTGTAATGGTTGCATTCACTATTTCAGGGTTACGCTTTATTATTCTTCATTCTAGCGGGTGTAGTTGTTGTCCACTTTGTTGTTTGTTGATATTAGGTGGATTGATTTTAGTATATCCTTGTATATAAATGGTTTAGTTGTCTCTTCTGCTGAGGGGGTTTTATGCAAAGCTTCCTTTTACATTTTTGTAGGAGACAGTAAGGGGTCGCTGACAATTTTGACCGCGGAATCCTTTGAAGCTATATCAATCAAACTAGCTCCGACTAAGTTTTTCTAGCTTGTCTTCACTTACTGAGAAATTAGTAAAATTTGGTGATACGAAAGGGCTACATAGGAATTCGCGTAAAGTTTTGATGATGGGCGTAGCACCGCCCACTTTTAGGAGAAATTCCATATCTCAAGAACCCCTTAACCGATTTCAACAAAATTTGGTACGTGGCATTATATTTGCATTTTTATGTCAGAATGGACGAAATCGGATAAAAACCGCGCTTACTTCTCATATAACACAATTTTAAGTTTCATCTGTTACCTTGACATTAAGGTAGATAAATCGAGCAGCAATAATGATATCGAAATCAAACTTTGTACAAATAGTGTTTCAGGATATGTCATCTCATGCGTGTCACAAGCCACCAGATACCCAATATATGGATCTCAGTGCCTTTATCTGACTTTGTATTGAAAATATCGGGAAATCTGTAAGATATCGTAATGAAATTGGAAGATTATCTTTCTATGATAATGGTGTACTCTGGTATCAAAAATGGTGAAAATCGGGTAAATACTTCCCTTAACCCCCATATACTTAATATACGGATTTTCAACCTTCCGGTAGACTTTGTACCAACGGTCAATATATGTGTTGTCTTTTTCAAATTTAGACAGCGTCTCTGTCTGATAACAGTGTGTCCATGCGCTTAAAATGGATAAAATCGGGTAAGCACTTCCCTAGCCCCCATGTACCTAATACATGGATTTTCAACCTTCCGGTAGACGTTATACCATATATTTCGGTCAATATGTAAGATATCTTAGCTTATTAAGTGAGCGTGTAATATTGGATATACCATAGTTTACTGCCGAAAATGTGTGAAATCGGTCCACGAATTATCCCAGCTCCCACATACTACAAATAGTGATATTCGCCATTCTATTAGACTTTATGCCGAATAAGATTTCCCAACTTTCCATCTAACTTTAAACCGTTTATGTTGTCTCAATATATGTGATATTTTAATGAAATAAAAAGGATATGTTTTATTAACCACAATGTGGATTCGCGCTAAATATGAAAGAAATCGGTCTAAATCATGGTCTAAGCCGCTTATTCCTAATATAATGATTTCCTTTTCTCTGGTTGACTTTTCCCTCATGTATCTAATATATTTATTAAACCACTTTGGTTCAGTTTATATCGCATATAAATATCTCTGACACGAAGCAAGATATTACAATGAAAGTACATGACGCTATGGCCTATAATATAAGTTAATAAGATACCAAATATGATTGCAATCCATTCACGGATTCGTCGAATAATGAATGTTGAATTCCTGCGCAACATTTTTTAATATAAAGTCATGCCTGCATCTAAAAGTATTTCCCCTCCTTTGAGCTTTGCATATTGCGAGAGTATAAAATGTTCAGTTACACCCGAACTTAGCCTTTCCTCTCTTCTTGTTATTGTTGTTATAGACGCTGCCGCTATTAAGGACCTTCAATGAATGTTACCTATAAAAGCTTTTAACCGTGAGTGACCTACTCCAATACCACACACACAGTTGGAAAATGGTTTATCATTGAAGGGTGACCGACGAAGACGAACGAGCGCGCTAAGTTTGAATTCGAAAACAAAGAAACAAAACCGTTAAATGAGAAAGTGTTCAGCTATTAAATAAAAGTACGCTGTAATTGTTGTTGTTCTTCGAGTGTTTCTAGACTCTTAGCAAAGCGTTGGAATGGTGTGGGGGTTACAAAGCAGGCCTTATGATAGCTTAAGCAGCCAACAAAGTTAGTAAAGCACATTCAAAGTGCACATATTTGACTTCATCTGCTTCATTGATGCTTCATCTGAGCAGGAGGTTCTGAATAACGAGCACACTTTCACCGGCGGAAAGTATGCTACTACTCTATACACTAAGCGCCTACGTGTTTACTAGTGCCAGATTCGCTGTAACAAGGTGTAATGAAAAAGAAGCAGTGTGCTTCCAAGTGCAAAAGAAAGCTCATGGAGTAGCTGCGACGTTTATTATATAAGTTATATATATACCGATATATATAAATAAATATAAATATAAATATATTTTATATATTAGTTATATATATACCGATATCTATATATATATATATATATATTATTTACTTTCAAAAATTTTTATAAACTCGTGTTAAATCCCGAGTCATAGCGGCAGTTCGGGTGTGCGGGTGTGTGAGCTGGCATCAGCTGTTGGCGCGCGACCGACTAGGCGGATAATATTGGCTCATTAATACATACGTAGTTATATTTACTCGCAACTAAACTTAATGAAATGAGCTTGTGGAGGCGGCAAAAGGAGCCTGCACGCTAAACTTGCCGCTGGCTGTATCCTAGATATATTCAGTACGTAGCAAATTAACCGTTATCAAAATATCTTCATTTTTATATTCAAGGTCATTATCAGCAATTGCTTTAAATTGAAAAGTTTTCTGATTATTTTCTTTTTCAGTTGCGAAATTGCCGCTCTCTTTGCATTCAGACTCAGTAGTGCTTTAGTCAGCAACAGTTTCTCCGCCGTGACGCTTTTGTACCTTATTAGAAATTCATAAACAAAACAATTTACGTACTGCTTACGCTGATCCTATGAAGAACCCTTAGCTGATATATGTTTCAAGAAAAGGCTAAGGAATGAATCGAGTTATCAATGCAGAATGGTTCAAACTTTTCTAAGGCAGATTGACATTCCTCTTCCAACCTCAAGCCTTTTTTGATTAGCAAATTCTGGTAGCTTCTAGGCTCACGAATAAAATATTGAAATATCATCTAGAAGAGCATTTATAGGCAAAAGAAGCTTCGACTTCTTTAGGCGCTCATGTTTGAAAGCCAGAGCCATAGATGTATCCCTGGCTTAATTCCCCTACCGTAAAAGTGAGCACCGCGGCGAGAGGGCTATCAAATTGAACAGAGTAAGAAGGAGCCTATCCGAAGTTAAGTCACCACTCCTGCGTCCCCTTTTCAGAAACATTTGTGTAAAGGACTTTGACATACAATGTGGGTTTGCCTGAATCATGAGAAAGCAAAAAGGGGATAAAAGTGGTTCATTATAGATTACATCTCAAAAATATATATTATTAACTTTTTAACAGCACAACAGAAATAACAAAGCGCAGACCTACAAATAAGCATATGACAAAAGCTTAAGTGCAGCTTACATATTTTACCAGTTTTAACTGAAAGGGGTCCATGACTCTTGGTAAGTGTCCAACACAAAATCTCGTAGAAGTAAACACAAAACCACGAAATAAAACTAACTGACTCCATCTATAAAACTAAGTGGTTGAAAAGATATATTCAACGGATGCATCAGGAAGCATCAATGTTGAAGTTATAGTTATTCAAACTATCCCTGGTGTTCTAGACATTTCTCAGCATTCCAAAACAAGATTACCAAATAGTAGATACTGTACAATGCCACTGAAATATGTACTTACAATGATGAGTTCTCCCTTCTAGTCGACAAACGCAACCATTCAGAAGTAACTAGGATATCAATAGTTCCACAAATATTTCTGTATTTCATTCAAGAGTATTATAAAATAATATCTATTTGATACCATAAAAATATTTGAAAAATGTTGTAACATCACTTAAGTTTGGAAGTGAAAAAAGGTAAAGTAAAAGGTAAAGATCCATAGACGTTTCAAGTTCTTTGTCTCTGTTCACGAGGAGGGTGGGCTGTTGCGAAATGAGTCCATTCAAAAAAATCATCACTTCATAGTAGGACTACTTTTATCACTGAATTGAGTTCTTAATTTACATTCGGAATATCGGTTACAGCCTTTTGATAATGAACACGAGGGAACAAAGGAAGTGGAAAATTTGGTATTGTGATATATATCTGGAATAAGAATAGGATACGGACAAGGAGAAAATGCTAAATTCAATATCACCAACGACATATATTGTCGACCTTATTTTGATTGCTGAAAGCCCTAAACAGTAAAATATAAATTAATTTATAAAAAAGGTGCAAGTTAAGTTTAAAGTCTAACAATATGTATATGTCAAATAATAAATATAATAAATAATAAATATAAATATATAAAATATAAATACAAATGTGTACATGTAAAGTATATAAATGTTTATTTAAAAATAAGATACACATTTGTACCATATACAGTAATTCACGAAGCTTCCTTATCACTCAAGTTTGCTCTCCCAATTTCGCTCGCTCTCCACATATAACTGCTCACCAATACCAATCCAAATACGAAATCATATGCTATCTCCAATTACTCTCAGCTGTTTCACAACATCCTTCCAACGCTCACTTGTATTCTTTCAGAGCAATCTCAGTAGAAATTCACCACAGTCGCTCTCGAAAGAGCACTTTCCGTGGTTGCTGATGTGTGCGTCACATGGCTTTAGCTTACTACCAAAGCGGTGGGCCACTGCATCATTCAGTCATCGTCGCGCTGTCAACACAACTGGTGCATTCAACGGAAGGAAATATAACGGAAACGCTTGATAACAACAACACCACCTGCAGTGGTGTGTGAGTAGGTGTTTATAGTGCATTGCTAGTGTGTGTATGTGTAAGTGAGCGTGACTTTATAGAAGCGCGCGAACACACATTTGCATGTGTGTGTTTATTTTATATAGAATTAGATTTATATAGATTTAGATAGACATTTATATAGAAACTGCTGTAGCAGCGGAACTTTCGTGGTTTTTTTGCAACTTCGAGGGTTTTTTGAATAATTTCTGGTTTTTGTGCCAACCAAAATTACCAATTACCAAAATATGATTGTGCTGCAAGTCAAACTTCATATGTGTGGGCAAAAATAATAAAAAATAAAAATTAAAAAAATGCAACAAGAAGCCGGAAGTATAAAATTTTAGTCTGTCTCGAATGTCAGTTTGCCAGTGAGACAGGTGGATAGGTCGAGAGCTGCTTCTGACATTTTCCACCGATATCACATGTGAGTGAAATGACAACAACAACAAATATAATACTGCAATTTGATCGAATATACAACAAATATAACAAAAAACATAAACACACAAAGTCGCATTTAATGTGCTGTCAAAGAGGCAGCCGCTGAGCCACAAGCTGCGTCTTTGTAAAATTGCCGTTAATTAAGCGCTTTCGCCAGCAATCTAGGTTCATTAGATAACGGCTCGAGTGGCAAGCGTTATAACTGTGTATAAGCGTTTGAGTTAGCATGGCGAAACCATTGTCACCGGAAATGGATGTGTAACTGTGCATATAAGAAATCCAACGGCATATCGAATGCTAATAAACATATACACACATACATATATGCCAAAAAAGATATAGTTAAACCGGCAAAAGTGGCAAATCGTTAATTGGTTGTGTGCAGAAGTATGTGTGTGTGTGTGTGAAATTGCTTATTGCTTGCGCTTGTGTATTTGTGTATTTGTTGCGCGCAAAGTTAATTGGCGGCAAATGTTGATGATGATGCTGTCGACAGCAACGCAGCCATAACTCGGTCGGTCGGTCGTGACTGAAAAGTCACATGTTACGCATAATTAATGATAAAAACAAATATGGCAAACAAGCTAACACACACTCACACGTACACACTAGGAAAACTAAAAGCTTGTGAGCTCCCACACAAATATACAAACACACAAGCACTAAGCTATAACACGCTCTTATTGTATATACACACATATATACACATATTTTATTATTGCGTGCCGGCAGCCGCAGGGCGTTCATGCGGCGTCACGTGACTGGTTGAAAAGGAAAGCAGCAGTGCCTTTGAGTCTGCGTTTCCTGCTGAGCGTGTAACTGTATTATTAATTAATATTGTATTATGTGCATATATGTGTACCTATATATCCGCTACTGCTTTTGTTGTTATACAATTGGTATTTGTTTTGCAGTTTTAATTGCGAATACTTGACGCTTGAGTGATCGTTTTAAACCGATGGAAACAACTGTATAATCCGCATATATACATAAAATAAATTAAGTAAAATGGAAAATGTGAAAATTTGTCAATATGTCAATTAATATGTCATCGGAAAAATGCGAAAGTCATGTTAAAAATTGTTGATTTACAAATGTGAAGCTATTAAGTCATATCAACATATGTTTTAAAACAACAATTACAACAACTTGGCTGTCGGAGTGGTATCGTGTATTACATAATAGGTAATTGAGTTAAATAAAAATACTAAAAAATTAAACAAAATTATAAAAATATTAAAATAAAATAAAATGAAAGGAAGTGCATAAAGTGAGTAAAGTGAAATAAAATAAAGTAAATTAAAAAAAGTTAGTAAAATAAAACAAAATAAGATTAAATAAAATAAAATTAATTAAAAAAATTAATTTAATAAAAAATAAAATAAATTTAAATTAATTTATTAAAGAAAAACTAAACTGCGAATAATAAAAAAATAAATCAAATAAGAAAAACAAGAAGAAAGGATCGGCAAAGGTCGGATATACGAAATTTAATATTTGTTTGTTCGGTCGTACCAAATAGGCCATTTCGATTGAATTCTGTCAACTTATTTGCATAAAAATAATTCTGATAGGTTGTGTCATAGTATCATTATTAATACCTAAAACCTTATTTCTTGGCATCAATTCAAATTATATATTAGGGAATATACAAGGAGATCTATGAGCCGATGACGCTTGAAACGAATTATTACACAAAGTAATATATTCGGTTCGATATGCTCATATCATATCTTTGAAGAATTTAAAAGGTTAAAAATACTTGCCTGGTGTGTGAAAAGCCTCTAGAGCTTACTGTGACAAAAGTATACATATCACTAAAATACAAGACTACAGGAACAATAAAATGTTCCAAGTAGAAAAGCGATGAAAGATAGAAAGAAAAGAAAGAAAGTAGATGTCCACGTTTGAAGGCAAGGTAAAAGACAGCATACTCCTGCTTGATTTAAGTGCCGACAATGTCACCACCTTTGGGGCTTCCTAATACATAACCTTTTGTAAATTGCCTAGCATTAGAAGTCTATATTTAGCAAGTATTCTTATCACAACAGTACTTAGTACAATTGCAGAATTTCTATATATTTTACAGTTGTTTTGAAAAGGATTGTAATAGGTTTCCCAGTTCAGTGATCATTACTTGGGAATGATGTTGACAGATTATACTGATATTTATCGAAAACATACATTAAAAGTTGTGTAAGAAACATACTTAGTTCACTTGTTGTTTGAAATATTCAGTTCTAGTTCAAAAAAATGACGAAAACCATTATATTCGGTGGATGGCAACAAGGGAGAAGCTTAAACCGATTTCATGTGTTTTAGTAACCAACTAATTCACGAAAGCTAAGAGAAAATTTTAATGGTGAATTGCCAATGTATACAAATTTCAGATTTGCGATTGCTTTAAGTATTTAATTTTGATCATTATAAACGGTTAGTAGACATTGTTATTAGCCAGTTTCGAACATTAATCATGTTCTTGTTGGCAGAAATCCTCTCCTTTGGTGCTTTTTTATTTGAATGATTTCATTATTTGAAAGTGCCTTGATTTCTGGTGTAGTTTATGAATCCATTTATGGTCCCTGTCAACGATCGTTGGAAAACTGTTCCACGAGTGTGATTTTTTGTAAAAAACACAACTTTCAAGTCCTCGCTTGGATCCATTTGTCATAAATTTTATCGCTTCGACTGTGAAAATTGTAATTTAAGCTCTTACATTAGATATCTATAATTTTTCCTTCCATATAGGGACATCTAAAATAAATTGTTGAAAATTTTAATCTTCCTTGGAAGCCTGGCTATTCTGCGCCTTATGTCAGTCATCCTATAAACATGATTTCAGTTAACGGGTTTCACCATTTACTGTCAGCTTGAGCGGTTTCAGTGATGAGAAGTTAAGGGTACAGAGATATGGAATATTAACAGTCTTTTCTAACCTAGCTGATATTTCATCCGCAATCCACTTATCAATCTGTTCTTTATAATAAAGAAATAGTATAATTTTTTAAACGCATGTGCTTAATATAATTTTTCCGTGCAAAAGTTAATACATTCGTTGTCTTCTCGAACTCTTCATGTGTGAACAATATTATAATCGAATAAATTTATAAAATATTGAATTTCACAGAAAATTTCACAAAAATTAAAAGTGTATAACATGTAAAAATATTATTACACGTGGCCGCTTTTAGTCTTTGCAAATTACGAGAGTATAAAATTTTCGGTTACTCCCGAACCTTTCCTTCCTTGTTTTAATAAAAAAAAGTGGTGAACTTTTATTAGAGTATGGAGCTCATTAAAATAACAAAAAACTAAAACTTGCTACCAAAAATTCTTCATTGCACTAACCATTTTTCCGACAACTGTTAAATTTATATACGTGTGTTTTGGCCGCGAGGGCTAACTTGAAAACATATGAATTTAATTGTACTGGCAACTCCACATGGAATATAAATGAATTTCTCAGATTATTGTGTATGATTCCTTATATGTGCTACTTTAGTAATCAGTCGATGACCGTACCCGTCTTCCCTACCTTCTACATATACAATATAAAGTATAATGAAGCTCTCAGTTTGATTTCACCTTTTGGTAAGAGTCTAAGAATCAACGCAGCAAAACTGGTTCAATCAATTCATATCATTGTCGAGTACTTATGTGAATATTATATTGATTCGCGTGCTTTCGGTTACTTAAGTATCAGGAGCCTGACATGCGTTTTTACTTTTATAGAAGAAAAATTTAAAATAAGGAGTATATTCTCATTGCTGGTGTCCTTCTTTGACTAGTGCTCAAATAACACTTAGTCAAGCAATCACAAAACGGTCTGAGAAGTGTTTTTAGCACGAAATCTTATCTTTCTGACGCCACATAGCCTAACCCAGATTTCTTTATACTAAACCTAATATATTTGCATGTATTATTCGCAGTATGTGATTCAGTGTATGATTCGCAGAACAATTATTGCGTCACGGAAACACATTGTACTGGATTGCCATATTGGTAATTGAATTGTTGACACCATACTGTTTGAAATATTGTACAGGAGACATTTGCAAATCTGCGTAGGTAATTCTTTCAGCGCTTCTTTTTTTTTCGGAAGAAAAAAAAAATAACGCTCGGAGGCGATTTACTAGGCTTTCTTTTCGGCTGCTTAAAATTAAAATGGAAGCTTTCTAAATGTGTTTGTGTGTTTGTGAGTGTGTGCGCAGATATTACTTCACGCTGTAAAAACAAGCTAAGACTAAATGGATAACATGCCTTTGGGTACAATTCCAAGGTAAAAGACACGAAAATTATGAAGATGAGTTGCGCTCAAGGGGAGGGGCCTTTTAGTTGGCTCTACAGCTTAAACATTTTTCACGTGAATTTACAATCAACTTAATATTCAAACAAATACATGTACTCGCATGTTCTTAAGTAAGTGTGTGCAAATACAAAGCGCCGCAAATACGCTTATGAGTGAACACATACACATACATAAGTATGAGGTTTTATGATATTTTGATGTAAAATGCCTTCATGCGCTCGCAGTTCAGCTGCCGTTTACATGTAAGACATTTAAAAACTAAAAAGAAAGCACAACTGTGCTGCTCACGAAGATTTGTTTAAAGAAAACCTGCTGTGCGCGGCTTTGTGGGCAGAATGGCAGCTAGGCAATTTTAAAGTGAGGCGGCAAGACTCAAATGGTTGGATGCTGCCTTTTATGTGTTTTTGTTGTAAGTAATGTTTTCTGTTTTTTGTTATTTGCTGTTGTTGTTGTACCTCTGCGTTCCGTTTACTCATCTGTTGTTGCTTTACACAACGTGGCACAAAAAACACTGAATGAAAAAAGCAGGAAAGATGGAACGAAAGATGGAAGGAGAGATGGCTCTCGTCACATCTCGGCAAAAACTTATTGAAGTGAAGTTAGGTTAGAGTGGAAGCTCTATATAAGGGATATTATTATACTTCTAAAGATGGTATACTTTGAAATACCACGAAAGAAAGCAATGGAATCTATTCTTTACAGCTCTGTAAGCGAAAATCATCTGCAACTAAGGCAACTAAAACAACGAGTGTAGAAATTATAAGTACCACTCCACTTCAAATATAACCACTACCACTTAGTAGAAAATAATGCCAATTAACTTCAGCTCTAATGCTCTCTTCAGCCTTCAAATATCCGCCAAGGCTTTCCATGATCAATTCTTCCATTCATCAATTCAAAGATGTGTTTCGGCAGGTAATAGAGCTGGTAGCGGCTCCCGATAAAGACACAGTTTCATAGGAGTTATTGATGGGCCGATGCTACTACGAAGGTTTAACTGTTTCTGCTTCATTATTTAGTAATATCTGTAGTCAAACTTTATCTCGCGATCTCGTTAGCAATTATAAAGCCTCTGACTTCATGTGAAAAAAATGTTTCCTAGTCTTTTTAGTTATTTACTTAAGGCTAGCTTGTACAGATGCCGAATTGGCTTTGTTATGATTCCCAATAATCGATGAAATCCTGCACGTGAAGTTCAAATCTTTCTACAACCATTAAAACAACCGATATAGTTGTAAACCGCTGAGCCAAGTCTTCTTTCCAATGTACTTACTTTCTTGTAAGTCACCACTTGAGGTCACTGCCTTCTTCAGTAATTTATTTTTCAAAACTCTGTACATATTTGTCTGGAAAGTCAAATCAGTTTTGCTAATTCTTCTTTCTTTGATTTTTTTGAAGATAGAAAACCTTAGACCCGAATTTAACCTAGGGGGTTCTGTAGAATTTAACAATGCATACTTGAAACGCCGCTCTGATTTACAATCAGATCTAGTTTTTCCGCCAAATGCTGTATAGAATTTTGTGGTTTCATGAATAATAAATACATTTTTGTGAGCTGAGGTTTTCGCATTTTGTTATATCTGTTTCGAAAACATAACGCCCCACACTAATCCAATTTAATTTAATTGAGCTCTCATGAATAATGGCTGACCCATGAAGTAATAACCTACCACCACCACCAACGTGTAGCTAAACATTTGTAGCAGAAAACTTCATATTCAGCATTCAACTTCAAGTCCTATTCTAATTAGGTGGCAAAGAACAGCCTCTCAGTTGGCTTGTTCAGGGTTTCTACCGAGCAGTAACATAAGTTTTATTAAGATCAAGAATAACCTGAGAACAATTGAGACCTCAGCATTCCGACAATGACTAAATTTAAGCATATACTTTTTCAGTTTTTAAATTTGCTGTTTTTCAATGAAAGTAAATGGCATCGTCAAGAAAAACCTGCGCAATCATCTTTATCTGGATAAACACCAGGTTCCACCACCACCAGGCTTAATTTCCTTTTAAGTAAAGGCAATTTTTTCTAGATTTACAGTCAGTCCATTGTTTTCACAAACATCACAGGACAGATATAAATTTCTTATTACCTAAGTTAGACTTACTTTTAGAGTAAAAGCTGGTGATGTTCATTCCTCTTATATACAGCTTTAGGTCCACATATCTTAACTAAAACATATAATAAGGGCAGAGAAAGTAACACTATAACTTAGGTTTATGGAAGCTTACACCACTTAATAAAATTGCAAACGGACGTTTGTTATTTCTTATGTCTATTTAAAACTTGACACCACCTATATTCGAAAAATTCAGTAAAACTTAATCCAATAATCCAAGAAGGGTCGAGGTATTAATTTTTTAAGAATTTTTTGAATATAAACTTATATATAAGACCGCTCCACAAAATTTTTATCGAAAGGGACAATAAATCGTTAAGTCTTTAAATGTGCTCCTGACATATCAATGTGCCAGTTAACAAAATTGAGAATGAAGTGAAATTTATGGTATTTTCATGCGGAAGGTGCCGATGATAAGTCTATTGTTTAATTTCTCGTCTGATTATATTTACCGATGCTTTCTTTATTTTTATACTGAAAGTGTGCATGACTATTGCCCCATTTTTAAATTCTAATATAAGATAATGATTCCCTCATATCTTCTGTAGTTTATGAGATACTTAATTTGTTTCTGGAATGGGAGAAACTAAGGTCACAATTCAAACATATTAAAATCAAACATACTCCTTATCCGTGTGACTGCTGGTGACCTATTTTCTGGGCAGGGAGATTATATAGCGCTTTTTGTGTACTTGAGTAACTGCGTTATGTGCGCGTGACAAAAGCTTGATTCTCACTCTTTTATAATGACTACTTTCATATCCTTCATTGCTTGTACGTCAGGATAACTTAACATTTACTAAAATTACGACGGGAGAACGAACATACACTCAACTCGAAACCACTCTATATTGTTTGTGCTAAGGTTTAAAAAAAACCTTTGTTAAGATGAGCAAAGTCATTGTACCATTGACCAACATGTTGGGTGAGCATAAGCATATTCCTAACATCCTTTAAAATATTCTCGAAAACATTTATATTCAAATTTACCGTTTCGAAATTCCGAATTTTAATATCCATGTAAACTTTTCATTTAAATTGAAATTTCACATCAAAATTGCTAATGCCGAAATTCGTAAACCTACCCTTCACAAGAGTGACAAAATTACACAATTGCGAACATCAACCTACCACACTGATATAAAAAAGATATATATTTTGCTAACTGAGCATACTAACATACATGTGACACCTTTTGTTTTTTTTGCCTTGCAATAGTTTGCTTTTATTGTGTTAATAAAGACATGAAGAAAGTTTTTACTTAGCACTAAATTAATTTCGCATTAGCAATGATGATGAAAACTGGACACTGGAGCGACTGAGTGGGAGAGAACTCGCCGTGTACCTGCAGTGTACCTTTCACCGCTATGTATAGCTGTTATTGGTATATGTGGGCATGTATGCTTGCATATATACATATGTAGATATTTTTATATGTGAGTGTTGTTGCGTTAGTGGGCTTTTGTGGGTCTGTGCAGTTTTTTAGCTTATCTAAAATCGAGATTCACTTAATGAGATACTTA
The DNA here is from genome assembly GCA_021498325.1 of Bactrocera minax. Lineage (NCBI taxonomy): Eukaryota > Metazoa > Arthropoda > Insecta > Diptera > Tephritidae > Bactrocera > Bactrocera minax. The sequence continues at coordinate 62,319 of JAKEEE010000209.1, forward strand.
ATGAAACACAACCTTTTTGACGTCCTACTCATTCGCTTTCTCTTTTCATTGTTTATTTTCGCTTGCTTTTTTTTCCAGCCTCTGCTTGTTCTTTTAACCAATAAATCGTGGCATCCGTGGATCCACCAAAAGCTGTTCACTTCATTCACACATGTATGCCTTCCGATGCCATGGATGATAAGCGAGCGGTTGGGAATATGAGTAAAAGGCGGAAAAGTTCATTTAATTACACAGCGACCAATTGTCGGTTTAAAGCGGCTCGCAGATTGCCGGTTGCCAGCAAAGAGACGGGGATGGATGTTATCGTGTTATTCCTGATGGTCGTTCTTGTCATCATCGCTATAACCAGCACAGGTGACTTGAATGAAAGCACAAACATCTATATGCATATTATTTTATCCATATGTGAAGCAAATACCTATACATATATATATATATGAAACATATTGTATACTTGTATGGATGTGAAAAATTACCACGAATGCAATTAACATTGAAGTCGATAATTGAAATGTATGTATTTGCAGTTGCAACGACGCACAGTTCGGTGGTACTCAACTGCTGAATTTGAAATATTTAGATACGCGCTCGAAATATATTTTCGAAAGCTCTTCCTTTGACAGTGAAACGTCAATTCGAAATAAAGTTTCTTCTAAAATAATTCGAAGGTGCTAGAAATCGAAAGTATTTTCCCTTTCTAAATCCCATATCGTAGTACCAAGTATCATAAACACATTCTTTCCAACAAATCATTTGGAATCAAATTGAAATCATTCTACAGAAAAGTGGAGAATAAATTTTTGTTTCGAAGCGTACCTTATATAAAGGAGTGTGCACAAAAAGTAGGCAGTAAGCAATGAACCTCATGAAAAACAGCACTATGTTTGATTTTCTCGGGTAAATTTTATTATTTTACACACTTATGTAAGTTCTATAAAGTGATCCCTTAACACTATTCTTGTAACCTTCGATTGCTTTACGTACCCAGAAAAGCAATTTTTTTCCACCAGTGGTCTTCGAAGTAAGTTCGAATCGAGTGAGTTTCCTCGCATCCCAAACGAAATTGTATGATTTATAATTTCGATTTTGACAAGAAGACACACTATTTGTCTGCCTATCTTTTTAATTTTAATTATTTCGGTTTTATATTCTCATTTAAATAGTCGGAAATGTTCACACCATTTTACTTCTTCAAAGATGTTGAAATTAAAAGATTTATACTATTCTTTGACAAAAGAGATCAATGTTTGGTATCAGATTTTTTAACTCAGTACTAGGCGTAACATCTGTAAAAGATAAATAACAATCTATATAGAAAAGTTCCTCCGATATTGTAAACTCACCATTTGACAGGAAAAATGTCAAATTTATTTGTCGCGCCACAATTTGTGTCGACATAGAAAAATCCAATATTGTGAAAGTAACGGGTAACCACCAGAAACTATAGTTCTTCTCCCGAAAACTTGAATTGGATTGTGGATCGTTCAATAGCACTTTTTTGTTCCTCTGGATTCTATGTGATCGGCATTTCTAAATCAGTCAAACGTCACAAGTAGTTGCAGGGCTATGTACAAAGATAAATTCCGTTTGACTGAGTGATTTCCCACAAGTCTTCCATAGTAAAATCTATTAGAATATCCTGAAAGTAACGAGGAAAATTCCTTTCTCACCTAACATGTAGTTTAGTAGCCATAAACGTTTTACCCTAGTATGGACGTACAAATACGAAAGCATTGGTTAGGTATGATACCACTTGTTTAACTATAAATATTGTTTTTGAACCGTAATTCATGCTTACAGCAATTACGTATGTATAAAAGACTCAATTGTCTATCACTGGCTTTTTACCGAAAATATGAATCTTCCTGTTTTCTTTAAACCGTATATATCTGTCAATATATAAGATGTCTTGGCAAAATTATGTGAACGTGTAATATGGGAGTTTTTTCAACATCTGAAAATAGTTAACCGCCTGTGAGCCTCACAAATTCTGAGAGTATAAAATGTTCATTTACATCCGAACTTAGTCTTTCTTTACTTATTTTGCATTAAATTTTAATGTGTAATGTTAAATGATTTTTTTGTATTTTCCCTATAAATAATTTTCTTATTTTTCTTGTAAATCAAAGCGGATTGAAAATAGATGTTTATGTATGCTTCTATAAGGGCAACTCTCTCTCTCCATATACTTTATTGTAATTTTGAACATATTGACGTATATATGTGCCTCTTTGTATGTTGGTATGAACTTATGTATTACATACGTATATATGTGTGTTGAACTTTTACACATAAAATTCATTATCTAAATGACAATTAATGTAGTCATTGATTCACCTTAAAGTTATCTATATCGTACTTGAAAATTAATACAAATTTATATTTGCGAATATGGTTACCGAATAAATCTGACTTTCCCAACTGAGTCCCGAGAACTTTGCAATGTTTTTTATTTCTTTTGAGATGAATTCTTTTTTTCTCACTGCTCTTCATTAGCTTAGAAGGAAGCAGTGCTTCATAGGAGAGGGAACTAGAGTTGTGATGAAAGCCAGAATTGGACTTAGTCAGAAGCGTTCAACGGAATTTCAAAGAGCTTATCTACTATCCAGCAAAGTCGGAGAGTAGTTCTGTGGCGGGATTTAATAAATCAAGTCAGCTATCATTTCTTCTGTGAGCATTTTACTTGCACTAATGAGCATGGTAGTTATAATGCCGCTTTCGATTCGCCTCTTCCTAGTTCGTTGTACTTACATTCTACTCACTTAAAATTATCTAATGTAGAACCAACCACAAAGTCATCTAGATGTTATTGATAATACTGATATAACCTTTTGTCATTTTATTTTTACAATTATACCAATATGTTTGATTGAAGAGAATTATTTCTTCGGTCTGCCACTTTTATAGTCTGGGCGAATAGGAGACAGCTAATAACTCTTCTAATCGTATTTTGAAAACTATATAGAGCTTTCATAGAGATGGATGCTGCAGGTATATATTTAGAAGCCTCCTGCCGTGCTGAGCAATTGAATGTGCAGTTCTTCCTTATTGCCCCAGCTTCAGTAAAACAAATTTAGATAATTGTGAATATATTGTACAGATCTAAAAGATGAATGTTGACACGGAAACGAAAGGATTACACCAGAAAGTAATAAATAGAAAACATAAGCTACCTATAATGTTTATATTTAATTTTTCACAAAATTTATGAACTACTTTAAATAAATTTTACGAAGGAGGATTACAGGAGGACACAGTTAATGTAATCCAACCCAAGAAGCATGAATATCTTCTGAGTGAGCTTTATCTTCCATTGTTGCAGGGGAATGAATTTAAATTTTCATTTGTGATCTATCCACACAATTGGAATGATCTCCATCAGTGTTTCTAAGGAAGATACCGACATGTTTTGTGTGTGTAGGTCAGCCGAAGATAGCTTGACCTCGGAGTTCGGAATCACATGTGATGTAGAACCAGTTTGAACTAATCGACAGCTGGTATCAAGTTATTGACTCTTGCGATCTAAGATTTTCGAAATATATTCGACACAAAAATATTTATTGAACTCTTAAAGAGATTTTTTGCTTTTAAAAATATATTGCTTCTTATTTGTAATAATTCGTTGGAAAGAGTAGAAGGAGCTCCTCCTTTAAAAAGGTCTAAAAAGGTTTTTGTCTGGAGCTCTAAAGTTATTAACCAAAAAATGGATGATGAGAAGATGTATATATTATATATGATCTTGAATATTTCACGGCTTTAAGAGAACTCTAGCTCTAGTTGCTTTATTGGCAAATGTTTCAAGGCAAATTCATCGCAAACACTCGCACGCAATATTTTCTTACCTTTTGTCCATGATTCCCCGATTCAACAGCAACATCGTCATCAGCAGCTCCGCCTTCATCAACAGGATCATAGTCGATATCAATGTAGTCTGTAAACCCGTACACTGGCAACGAACCACGTAAGGAACAGGGGACAAAAATAATCAACCTGGTTTCAGTCAGTAAATCTAAACCGAAGCTATCCTGCTATCAAGACAAATTTGAGTAAAATTTGGTATAAATAGTCCACTTTTTCAAGACGGTGTTTGAGCTATAAAGCTTAGTGGTGGTCTTGATGTTTCTTTCATAGAGGCGATGAAAAACTTCTCTTAATCGGCGTAACATATAATTAATGTATTGCAATTTTTAAGCACCAAACTCAGCGTCAGTAGACTCGTATCAAAAGGCTTGTATTTTTTCAAAAGGACTCTGGAAACAGAGGTTTCAAATATGATGCTAGTTCTCTGCGCTACCGATTAATTATATCATTGTTTGTTAAATATTCTCACCTTATACGATTTTAGTGTCACTAATTATCGGGAAATCGTTCTGGGGGCCATTCCATTAATAAATCAAATGGATGCAATTCTTTGTTACTGGACGGATTTTTAAATTAACTTTCGATTTACCAAGGCAATAAAATCTTTCCTATCCTCTTAATATCTATTTCGGAAAATTTGGAGAAAACATGTTATATCAAAAATTTGTATGTGATTTCAGAGATCCAGCAAACAGCTCACATAATTTTATAATGCTGGTCTATAAACTGTTTAAGATCGGTGGAGAACAACCATAGGCTGAATCTGAATCATCAATTTTCTGCCACTCACCTCTGCTTCACACCGTCACCGATAACAAACACCCATTCGGGTATTTTCCAATTCAACAAACAAGAAACCAAAGCAATGCGGAGACAGAGCAGAGACAAGCCCTGCCAATCCCGGCAAATGTTTGCTCGGAGTTTTTAAAAGGTCTTTCTAGAGCAATAGCTGCGACGGCAGCGCTTACATAGCTGTTAAGATTCTAAAGAACTTTGCGAAAGTGTGATGCTGGTAGGGGAGATTTTCCAAGGAGCTAAAACAAAATGTACTGTGACGTTGCGAGCCACGCTGGTGCTAAGGCTTCTAGCCCGAGCGACCGAAATGCAAGGCATATAAAAAGGTTCAAAGCAAGCAACAAAAAAAATTTAAAGAAATGCTGGAAATAGGAAAAAATATTTGTGAAAAAAGAGAGGAATGAGAATATCTAGATGGCTTGGATATGATTGCTGTCTGGTTGCTTAGCATTTAGCAGCAGCATTGCCAAGGAATTGCAACGGCTGTCGGGTTCGTTTGGCTATCTAGAGTTAGCATCAGTAATCATCGCATTTAAAATTAATTTCTCAACCGCACAAATAAAATCTTTGACTACGTATTTTGCCATCTCATAACTGTAAATGCACACACTTTAGCAGCGCTACAAATTGGTTTGCTGCACAACTCTTCATATTTATCAGTGTCTATTTCATGCAATTTATTTTGTGTGTTGTTTTTGCAGATGCTTCCAACTACTTTGACACTCAAGGACCCAATTTCTCGCATGAACCGCCATCGCGCATCGAATTCACCAACAATGCCGGCAACATTGCCGATTGCATAGCACACGGCAATCCGCCGCCGAACGTCGGCGCTGGACAAGAACAATAATCCCATCACATCGATATAAAAGGTAATGCTTACTTTTCTAAACTCAGATATGAACATATATGCAGTTAGCAATGTGAAAAGATCAACCATACCCTGTTTCATTTTAAAATTTTCTTGTACCTTTTTGTTACTTCGGCTATAAACGTTTTCGGAAGCATTTTGCTAAGTCATTTACAATGTCTATGGAAGATTGAAATTTAAAATAAGTTTGTTAGAAATCTTAGAAAAACGTCAAACTTTTTTAGGTTAGAACAGGGTAGCTAAACACTTTACTCTATCCCTCTAAGATTAGGGTACCAAATCACAAAGTGAACTTACAAATCTCTCAATTTTATCGACATCTGAGAAGAAGTTTCTTCTGATAATGTAAAAATCTTCTAAGAAACGATACAAATTTTTATGCTCGCGGATACAGATTTATTCAAGGGAGCACAAACCGTTTTAAATTAATTAATACAATCCCCAAGTGATTCATAAATAAAGTATTAATAAACCATAAAATTTGGATAGGGAGAAGTGACGCCAACTGGTCAAGTTTTTCCTTTGGATAAGATACTTTCATTAGAAGAAAAATGTTTCTAATGCTTACAATTTGATTATTTTTACAAACAACTGGCGACGAATTGTGTCAACACTGATATTGCTCATATAAGTCTACAAAAATCTGACTGATTGAAAAAAAACAAATCAAGAACCCTTAACTGTTTTGCTAGTACCCCTGTCGATGAAAAGAAAACTTATTGAAGAAGAAAATGTCTTCCAATAAGTGGGTGTGGGAATATCTTTTTATTATGTTCTCGCAACATGTTGCACTAAGTACAAAACTTTTGTAAAATCGCCTCAGTTTCAAATTTCAAAGCTACATCAACCCAACAAATTAGTATAAACAGTTCTTTCCAACATTTCTTAATACAGTGTGAAAATGGGTTAAATCAAATTATAACCACGACCCCAACACAAAGGTTACGATCGAAAATAACCAAAGGGCGCGAACTTTCTGCAGAGCTTTAAATTTAACGCTAAGGGAAATAATACAGGTGTACCCTCCACTCGGTATAAAAGTTGGGCAATGGGGGTGGCACCTCTCAATTTTAGATGAAATGCCATACCCCAATGAAAACTCGATCAATTTGAAATTTTGTTTGAAGAACTACCTTGACTTCTTTATGCTAAATGAGCGAAATCGGAGTACACACCCGCCTACTTCCACATTTATAATTTCCATCAGATTTTTCTACTTTAAAGAAATCAATCATCAGTGAAGATATCGAAATAAAACTTAAGCCACTTAGATAATGCAATAGTCATCGAAAAGTGGTCGAAATAGGACCATACCATTTAAAGCCACCAGGTACCGAATATGAAGACCTTTTTCTTATGGCTGACTATTTATCAAAAAGACCGATAAATCTATAAGGTATCTTAATGAAATTCAAACAGCAAATTTTCCTGATAATAATGTGCATAAAGTCGGTGCAGTATCTTCCCTAGCCCCATATACGGACGTAATAATTTTAGAACTTCCGGTTGACTTTATACCATATGTGTCGGCCAATATGTGAGATATTTTAATGAAGTTAAGCGGACATGTTTTCTTAACAAAGTGGTTTATCTGTGAAAAATAATTTCACCAAGCCTTGGTCCAGCCCTCATATTCCTAATATAATATATTGATGTCCACATAATATCGAATATTGAATACATATGAGTATGCAACATTTTTAATTATAAAGTTTTGTCAAAAATGTGAAATATTTCCAGTTGTTAGATTCTTCCTACTTGTTTCAAATTAATTTGGTACTGCCAAAGCAGAGTTAGTCTATATTTCCGTACAGTTTGTATCAAATTTATGTCTGCACGTAGAAAACTCAATTTGGAAAAACTAGAGATATGATTAGCGTCATGTTGAAACAAAGTACCGAAATATTGAAGCTTTACATTGAAAATAGTTAGTCCCAATTTACACTGTCTGACTGCGTTAATTGCGCAAAATTGCATGTCTGACCGCAAATGCTCGGAGAAGACCTTGACGTTTACTGGTGTCAACAAGACGACGCGCTTGTTACACGTCCACCTATTTAGTTTCTGCAGCAAAGACTCACTGAAGGTGACGTTGTTTGATCACTCAGAGCTTCAGATTTTATTACGGCCGACTTTCTTTGGTGAAGATATTTGAAAAGCGCAAGACAAACAGTAGTGTCGCAATAGTTACTATATACTCACCCGACATGAACGAAAATAGAATGAAAAAACCGAAAGAAGAGCTTATTTCGATATGGGCAATAAAGCGCTCAATTGCTCTGATATTATATTGAAAAAACCGTCCATATATCCTGCGAAAGACAAAATTATTTTGTCAGAAATTTGCTCCTCCTCTATACTTTTAATGCCTTTTTCATGTCTTCGGTGTCAGTGCAGGCTTTGGAGAGCACAGGCAGGTTAATCCATTAGAGTATCTAGAATGTAAGTCCACAAGTTTTAATAGTATCGTAGGAGATAAATACAACTCTTTGTCCTCAACTGTTGACAGCTGAAGAATCGTCGCATAATTTTTGATGGGTTTCGATGTAGCAGGCTTATTTTCACACAAGAGAATTTTAAGTCGGTTAGTAATAATAAGATTGGCTGAATCTTTAGAAATATGGATTTCGCAGATATCTTCGCTCGAAAGTAATATGAATTCTATTAATGCTACTCAAAGACCATATGTTAATGTGTCCAATTCTTAAATTTCCTTGTCTCACAAGATCAAAGCTATCCCAGCTTGATTAAGAAAAAAGCTCAGCTGTCCTATTCTGTGTACCCCAATATTTATCAAAGCGAATTTAAAATCTCTGGTGTTATATATAAAATCGATCTTCTTTAATAGAATTTACAAACGAAATTGTACATTATATATAAATGAGTATGCGTGTATAATTGGAAAATGGAAGGAATGTACTGAAATGTCGCCTTATTTTATAAATGTTAAATTGTGTTGTTGCTTCAAAGTTTGTGCACACTTTAATGTTAGACGAATGAGAATCCAATTCACCTACCTGGCTAAAACAAAACGTTGAGGGAGTCAATAGCTGGCAATACCACCAACAATAAACTGGAAACGTGAGCCGCAACCCGAACAATGTATATTTCAGTAACAAAAAGCGAAACAACTACCGTCCGCTTAGAAAATGAAATACAAAAGTAATAGCAGCAAAATGACAATAAAAGCAGCAATCACTTACGGCTGACCTGAAGGATGCGCATGGAGTCAGTTCCGAACAAATTCAATCAATAACCACTTGAACCGGACTTCCGCCATTCGCGGCTAGCCTGAGTTATTTCGATATGGCAACGACGATACAAGTAGAGGTGAGTGAATGCCGTTGAACGTAGCAGAGTGACAGGCGGGCGCATTCAGCAAGCAGACAAACATAGTGAAAAAAGTGTTGTTGGTCAAGAAGATTAACGGGCGATCAGACAATGTAGCAACTTCGCATTTGGTTTCGCAAGAACAACTATTCGAAGAACAATGCTGCAATCAGTAACGTAAAGAGTCAATGCTTCCTTGTTGTTGCTGTTGCAGTGGCTGCAACAATGTGGCAATGGCAATGCACCCAGCAGTGACGGACCTTGGGTGTCGTTAGTTATGCATAAGTCCTTGAAACTGATTATGTGTGTATAAATTTTCAGCTGACGAATTTCTTTGCGCTCTCACTTCGAACCCTACCCGCCTCTTTGATACACTACTCATTGATGGCTGTCATGAATTTCCGAATCTCTGTAATTTCGGTGCCAATAACCTTTTATTTTTTTGCAATTTTTTCAATCCATGCATAAGTCCTTGAAACTGATTATGTGTGTATAAATTTTCAGCTGACGAATTTCTTTGCGCTCTCACTTCGAACCCTACCCGCCTCTTTGATACACTACTCATTGATGGCTGTCATGAATTTCCGAATCTCTGTAATTTCGGTGCCAATAACCTTTTATTTTTTTGCAATTTTTTCAATCCATGCAAGACTAGTATTATAATACCCTGCCATTCACTACTTAACGAAACAACATTGGTATATATTACACGTACATTTTTCAATCCCTTCGAAAAATCTGGAAAAAATCAGACATTTTTCAAATTAAAAACTTTATATTATCTTGAGTTTCCATTACATTTCTCTATATATTTATATTTGTATTTTTCTCTTTTAGCTTACCAGTAATTTATATGGATCGATTTCTTGCCACATCCCTTGCAGGTCCGTCATATACTCGCCAACGGTTCGCTTTACTTCCCACCTTTCTAGGCAGAAGAGTTCCGACAAGATGTCCATTGGTCGGTGTTTCATTGTGTGGCCAGCAATGCTGTGGGTACAATTGTTTCTCGTGATGTTGTGGTCAAAGCAAGTAAGTACTGTGTTAAGTTGGAATTAGTAATGTGGGAATCACAATGGTTCACATTTACTGTATCAATACAATTTTATCACAACATTTCAACAATATTTTAACAACAAATTTATCAATACAATGCAATTCAAGTACACTTCGTACTAGATATTGAGTATAGAAACTCAGTCTCTTGAAATCATACAACTTAGCTTCGCTCTTAATTAGAGGCAACTTATTATTTTCCTTATTAGAAAATACAAAATATATCTTTAAATTGCATACATCATTGCCTACACGTAGGCGAAAATTTTTAATATTTACAAATTCAAGGAACGTAGTCTACGTTAAGGCGTAAGTTTAAATTACGTAATTAACTTTTTAATTTCTAAGACAAAGGAACGCAAGTTCCCAAGGAACCCCAGTTAAATTTTTATTGACTGATACCTTCAAGTTTGTAAACGGAGGAATGAAATGGGGAGAATTTCGTGGAGGATTGCTAAAACCTATCAATTTTAAGTCCAATTTGATTTTTAGAAAATGTCATCAAAGTATTTTTTCATTGCAACATTTTCAGAAGATCATGAAGAACATGTTTGACAAATTTGGTCTGGTCTGCAAGCTTTGTTGATTTTCTTACCTAATTATAATTTAGTGGTAAAAGAAAATTTTCTATCCGGTAACATCCACAGATTCCAATCGGTCTCCTGAAATTGTAGAGAAATTTTTATGGAGAAAAGCTCAAAACTCAACTAGGCGTTTAAGTTGGACGAAAATAATACTAGAAATATGAAAACCAAACTCGGTGGCGCCTCTGGAAATTCTGGATGTATATTCGGGCATTTGCCCTATTCCACAATTCACTCAAGAGTGAGTCAATTCAAATTGGATGACGGAAAAAACCAGCTATTAGAGCTGGATTTCGAGGATGGGAAACGATTCTTGCATAGTATTATAGTATATATCCGGAGCAGATTACTTGGTAAATTAGCAAACTCAAATAGATAGCTCATATTCGGTTTTAGTTTGGATCAGCAGTCCATATTTCTAAATGCAAACGGACGCTAAACAATTTGACAGAGCTACGTAAATGTCGTTCTAGTATTGTTGGAGAGCGGTAATATTAGCGCGGAAGCCAGCTGCTAGTTGAATATTTGGTAAATCCATGGAACATTCAGAAGTTTGAATCGGTGACTCATTATATGACGAAAAGACTATCTTGGAACTTTAACCTAGAAGGAGTTTAAATTTTTCTTGAAGGTAATCAATCCGGGTCTTTTTTGTTGCAATTGATGTTGGGAAAATACGGCATTAGGGTTTGAAGAAATTGAAACGAACTAATTGGATATGGATTAGATGGATTGGAATGTGGGCCTTTTCAATATCAAAGTTTCCCATTCTGAGGCAGTCTTGCTGTCTATATTATTATTGTAGAAGCATAAAGCAATACGTAAATAGTTTCGGAAATTTTTTCTTTCCGCATTACTTAATAGGAAATTAATCTCGCTTTGTTTCGGTTACGTAGAACGTTGCAAAAGTTCGTAACAACGATTAGACTGCCAAGACAACTTAGCGGGGTATCCTATCGTTCTTCTTGTTATTATTGTGAAGTCTATAAAAGTGAGAGAATTTAAGTTAAGTAACCTTTGTGTATTAGAGCTTAAGGTTTAAGAGAGCTAAGAAAAATCTTTCGACAAGAAGGAATTTCGTTAACCTAAGATCGTAGATGGTTCATACCTCCTGCCAGATAGTGGTCTCTCATCATGATTTTGAAACGCTTTATGTGTGTTTACTACACCATATCCTATCCGAAGTACCCCACCATTGTAATTTATTCCAAGCTATCGGGATCACCATAAGGGAACACAAATGGGCTTAATGTAGTTCCGATTAAGAAAATATATATTTTTTCTTTATTTTGAAGTGGAAATTAGACCTTTATCATCACTAACAGCAAAAGTTTTACAAGATTCCTTTTATGGTAGGTAGACTTTTAAGTAGGCTAATATAAATTACACCATATATATGTAAGGTATGTATTCATAAAAAATAGATGTTTACACCTCTTCTAGATGCTTGACCGAGCTCTTTCTCCCACTTGTGGTGTGCGGTTTAATGTTTACCAACAAATGGAGGGCCTAGCAAGCTTTAAGTCGACACCGAAAAGTGTGCTTAATTTCCTGCTTTTAAAAATTTTAGGCTCGTGTAATTTTGCACCGCAAAGCTTAAAAGCAAATGCATGCATATATGTACATACAGTTAGTTCAGTGTATATTCACGTTGAAATTAAACGGAGAAACATATCTGCACATATTCCAAAGAAAACCCTCAACTAACCTCAAAGCTATGCGCCCAAACACACACACATCTTTACTTCTTTCAAATGTTCTTAGCTTCCAAATTATCTCGCACAACCTCTCGAATGAGCTCCTTGGCAAATTTCATACAATAGAGATGAGGCAGGGAAGTGAAAATTTCCGAATAAACATCAGAAACGATTTCCTGATAGCCATATAATTTTACAATTATTTGATTTCCACATTTCGCAGCGTTTGGTATACGGGAAATGCACAAAGGCATAATTGACTTATAGATACACACATGCATATGTAAATAAAAGGGCAGATTTATATGTGTGTGAATTTTATATAGTATTGCCTTGGTTTTACATCTGCGGCATTTATAGGCGTCGATGTATATGTGTTAGAGCATGTGACCTGTTACCATGTGACCATGTTAGAGCATGTATTGCTTCAGCAATGTGAGAGTATTTTTATATTTTGCACATAAATTTTGGTTAAAAACTTTGATGTTAATTTACCACAAACTTTGAGCGGAAATACTCGTACGCCGTTAATGGCTGAGCAGCTGCAGTAGCCGCCCAATTTAGTATATATACGCAAATACATACATACATATATATGGAAATATATATTGTTATATATGTGAATATTGTATTTACACTTGTGTCCAATAAAATAGGTGTGTTGTTATGTTATAAAAATTCTATTCTTTTTATATTTTTGAAAAACATTTCTTCGCAGATTAATGGACGCAACGAATGTTGATCAGCTCTTAGAATTTTATACGAATTTTTAGAAGAATTTTGCAGATCCCGTTTTGGGTCCCGTTTTCGTCAAAATTATTGGCCAAGTTTTCGGAAGTTTTTTAGATGAACTCATCTTTTCCAAAATCGATTTTCAAGATCTTTTTCGGAGAACTCTTCCTTGATAATGAGGTCGCCATTTATCAGTATTTCAGTATATCAATATATATTCGCACCCATTTGGGAATAAGCTAAGCGAACAAAGCTGCGGTCAGACACTCGTATACTTTAATAATGTGGTAATTATTCTGCAGTTACTTCTGTAGATTAAATCCAAGTTAACCAAATCATCACTCGAACCAAGATTTGTTGAATACTAGACAACTCAGAAATTGCATGCATAACGTGACTCTGCCTGTAGGTCTCTTAGAATTTTGGAAAGTGAGAGCGACAAAATTATACTCGAGGTGAATCGTAGAACAACTCACTAAACCAGAAAACACTGTTGAGACTAGGAAACTTTCAAGACTGAAATATAATCTTTAGTATCAGATTAGATTAGTTAGTTCCGAGATAGGAATCACACTTGTACAGACAAAGACAAGTCATTTCTGAAGTGCAAAATCTGCTGTAGTGGGATCTCATTTATCGACAAATTGCCTTGAACCCATAACAAATATACTGACGTTTTATTTTTTTTTAAGGTCCAATATCTAGAAAAGACGGTAAGCTTCAAAACAACTTCGGTAACTGGCATCCAGTAAGATTTTTACCCTTAACGCTTTTACCTCGTATTTTAGAGAGCAAATTTTTATACCAAACCAGCTAGGAATTGTTCAGTACTTTTGTACTGACAAAGTATCAAGTTTTATAACACTACCTTTCATTTAAGTAGCGAAAATAGTTAAATAAAAGCCCTTGATGTATACCACGGAGCTGCCAGAAACTAGAGAAAATCGCAACGCTTAAATTAATGAGTTTCAACCCAGTGATTGCTGTTTTTCCCTCGGAAAGACATTAAAAAATATAGGGATGAAATTACTATTGTGGTAGGGAAAGCACCGGTAATCCTTTGAATAAAAATTTTTACAAGATCTTAGGTATGATGTTATAAAACATTCATATATATCTAGAATAGCACGGATGAGCTATACTTTAGCCGGGTTACCTACTTCTTATAGAGATTTCGGCTTAGATAAAATTGATAAGATTGAAGAAGATAAAAGTCTTTTCTGTTCTAAAAACAGACGTTGTTCAACTCATAGATCTAACTCGCTTATGATTACACATGCCTTTTCTTCGCTTTGCTTAGAAATGGAAACTCTTCCACTTGTTCATTACACGGTCATGTCTCTCAGCTTCACTAGCGGAACTGTAAGAAAGCTGTAGTAGTTCCCCTAGTTTGCACTTTCACATAGTCCGTTCGTCAAAGTGTCCTTCGATGTTGACTTATTTGGGATTCAAAAAATTCCTAGTAGCCATCCGATGTATATACACATACACACGAATATCTTTGTTGACACACTTCCCCATGTAGTTAATATAGGGATCTTCAACCTCCGGTTAGGCTTGTTCAAAAAATAACGGTAATTTTCGTTTTTTGAAAAAAATATTTATTCGTTCGTCTATATTAATGTTGTCGCCTTCGCAATAGTCTCCATTCGATATTATGCACTTATGCCATTGCTTCCTCCAATAGTCGAAACACTTCTCAAACTCGATTTTTGAGATAACCTTTAGCTCCTTAGCTCTTTTAACTCTTTAGCTCTTGCACTTTTAAAGTCACCTATACTTGAAAAACGAATACGAAATCTATACTGGAATGGGCCTTTAAGATTCTATTTATTTTTAAAAATAGGAAAAAGTCACACGAAGCCATGTCTGGCTAACTTGGAGGCTGGGGTATCGTTACAATATTGTTTTTGGCCAAGAATTCAAGAACAAGCAACGAAGTGTAAGCAGAATTGAGCGAAAGTGAGCCAAAGCCATGAATTGTTTTTCCACAAATCTGGGCCTTTTTTTCGGATTGCTTCACGCAAACGGCGTTGAACTCGTAGATAGTACTCCTTATTGAGCGTTTGACCTTGAGGCAAGAATTCACGATGTACTATGCCATTAAAGTCGAAGAACACATTCGAGGAACATTCCCGTAATTTTTTTAACACACCTCGTGTAGATGAATGTATCTATGTACGTACGTATGTATATGTAGAAGCAATATCGAAGCAATGATACAGTAGCACCATCAATATACTCCTACAGCCAAGAATAATGCGCAGCAATATGTCAATTGCAACAACTCTTGAGAAACTGTGTTAAGGCTGAGCGGAAAAGAATGCCCCAAACCAGTTAAACGTCTAGTAATCTTTTCATCGACCTTTTTGAAATATCAAATGAACACATAACATTTGACTACAAACAAACGCATATCCACACACACATATATATACATCTAAACATAAACAATAGTACACTTGGAAGACTTAGGTGACAAACACACACACATACAAAGGCACAGCACAAATTTACTCGCCCAACAGAAAAAGATCGCGCACAAGAAGCGAAGCATATATACAGACGCATAAGTCGAATGCTACATTTTAACCCATTTTAAATGGCCCAAGTGCTCTTTGTTGTTGTTACTGTTGTTAGCTTTTGTGTGCCTCTCATTCCAAAGTCAGCATTTGCCACTTTCTGTTGTTGCTTATTTACTATTTTCCGAATGTTTTTATTATTTACGATTTTTTTTTTTTTTTGTTTGTAGACCCGAACCCCTGCCATCCTTCCACGGTTTTGGGGGATTTTGCTTTATTTGCCAACAATTTCGCCAAGTTCTCGACCGGCTAACTATACGCTCTTGTTGTTGTTGGAATATCAGAATTGTTGGCTTTAATAGCTTAAATAACGCTACGGAGCTGCCTTACCCATACTACCAACAACAAATTGGCAAGCGGCCGCTCAACCACAAGCCGCTGGAATGATTAGTGTGCTTTTTAAGTATGAAACTTTTTCCACACCTTTCTTAATATGTTTAATCCGAATTCCGCTCTTTTATTCTCCTCTCCCTGACGCATGCAGAAATGTTCAATAAGGTTGCAAACTTACTTACTTACATACATATAAATTTATTTATTTTTTTATATTAGGGTCGTACCACTTGCAAAGCAGCCTGATGAAATAAGATTCTTCAGAACTAACAGAATAGGAGAAAACAACCAAAAAATTGGTGTTAAGTTAAAAACTGAAATTCCTTAAAATTAATTCTTAAGTTGGTTAGGGGTAGTTTGACTCTTCGTATCACTTTGTAAAGCTAAGAAATATTCTGCAATATCATTTAAACAGAATAGCAAATAAACTAGATACTATAAGCTTTCAAGGAATATCCCAATGTCATCAGACTAGAAATGGCTCGGTCTGTGGTATCCTCTGAACCATTGAATGCTATAGCAATCAGTAAACTTTCCTGTTCACATTTGGAGAGATTGATTTTAGCATCCCATAATATAATTGCAAACATATATTTTCTCGACGGATCTTGAGAAATTAAAGTAGCGCTATTTGAAGCACTAACAGAGAGCTGTGCTAACACAGCATTTTCTTCTGCCCCATTCCTTCATAAAATTTGGCCACAATTGTTCACTATTTTGTTAGCTCACCTTCATATTTTGACATGCAGACATGACACATGCACAGAAAATGTTAATGTCAGAGTTAATAAAGCATTAGGCGTGAAAGTTTGTCATAAACACAAAAAACAAAAGTGTAAACTCGAGTTTGTGGCGCAACATGAATATATATATTATAGAATATTGAACCTTAATTGAATAGTGGTATAGTTACACAATTATAATAATATTACGTCTGCAAAAAAGGAACTGCCCTAATATATTCGCATATACAAACACACGCAATTGCTACACAGACACACTAAGATATTCGTTTATAAGTATATATTTTGTTTGTGTGCTACCTTTTTGTTGCTTTTTTTCTGCTCAGCGAGCGTTTAAAACTTTTACCAGTTTTTCGCAAGCATAATTAAAAAAAACTTTACAACTTTGACGCAGCATAATCATATAATCTTGATGAGGGTTTCATTGTGGAATTTAATGTTGGACTGCTAAATTTTGGTATGTTCGGGATAATTGAAACGCGACCTTTTATCCAAAATGACAAAGCGCATTAACTCAAGTCGCTTTTAATGGACTCAAAAAGATGTGGAAATATATATATATATACATATACATATATATATACATATATATATTATTTATTGTATCACATTATATATGATAGCCAATATACATTGGATTGTACATATATATACACAAAGGTATTGTCTTTCAAGTGAGCTTTGAAGCTAAATTTTTATTAAAGCATGTCGGTTCCATGAAACATTTCAGAATCAAATCAAGTTTGCAGTATTTACCTTTTCATGAATGGTTTAAAAATCGGGCCTTTGGCAAAAATCGACAATTTTGGTAGTACCTTGTAGATATTTTTCACCAAATAAAATAATAGGAATCCGAGCCTTTTCTTTCCAGTGTTTCTTTCACAAAAAATATCTTCCTTTTCCAATACATAGGGCTGCATTAATCGCCTTCAGATCTTGTCAGTTTATAGACCTTTTATATATTTGAAAGAGTGGCTCTATTATGCCTAAGCATATGCTCTATCTCTGTAATATAATTCTGCCAACTAAATAATCCAACAACAAATTCAAACTAAATAATCGCATTTTATTCTGGGTATTCTCGCCGATTTCTGTAATATACATATAAATATTATAAGTTCAAGAAAAAGGAAGGATATAAATCCGAATCCATTATTATGATTACATACTTGCAACTGTAGGCGGAACGGTATAATTCTGCTTTCAAGATGTAATTTAGTAATTTAATGTTGCTAATACCATTTATGTAGACCTTACCCACATTTTGAATAACTCAGCATGGTTCGCATTAATCCCTACCAAAATCTCTCGACTTTCAGTCGTCTTCTACAGCTTAAAATTTGCGACTATGAAAGTAAGGTAGTAGAAAAGCATACGCTATCTTTTCATTTGAAATAGACACTTCGTCTTGCCATTGGATACGTAACCAATGAGAAGGACGGCCCGATTTTATGTTCGCAAACGATTTCTCATATTAACCAATATATTCAGTATAAAGTTCACTAGAGGATTGGAAATCATTGTATGACAATGTGTATATAAGTGTTGGGGCAATTCAAGAACTGATTTCACTCATTTCCAATACAGTAAGTTGACTTTCTGTCGTATAAAATTAACCGAAGTTCGAAAATTATTCTATTAGGTATATGGGTTCCAGGAGAGGTACGGAACCAATTTTATCCATTTTTAGGAACAAACCATATTATTATCTGAGAAAAATACCAGCTTTATTGCTTAAAAAATATCTAGCAAATTGACTGATATTGTCGGTATAAAGTCAGCCAATGGCCTAGATCTGCTCACATTCGGTATCTAGGAGCATAGGAAGGAAGGATTTACACGTTTGGCTGTTGTCGCATCTTAAGAATATTATTTGTGCTCAGTTTTATTTCGGTATCTTCAAATGATATCAAATGGGAAATAGGCGTGGTTATATTCCTATTTCACCCATTTTCAAACTATAAATAAATATGTCGAGAAAATGTGATGTACTTTAAACTGGTCGTGTAGTTGCTGAAATATGAGATTTCCTCTAAAAGTGGTCGGTGCCATGCTCATTGTAAAACTTTTATATCGATTCCCAAGCAGCATTGCTGTACTAGCTTTGCTGTTAAATTTATTGTTTAGACATTTTATTTGTAAGGGAACTTTCTTGCTTTCGGTAAACCGCTTCACGTGAAATGCAGAAAATATATGTTTCCACTAAGCTTAAACTTTGGTAGGCCACACCCACTTTTAAAAATTTTTTTTAGCATTAAGTCAAGAAAACTATAGTATATGCAGCTCTGTGCATAATGTTGCGAGAGTATAAAAGTGGGTGAAGTTGGTTCATAACTTCATCTAATACACCTCGGCAGTCTCCATATAAATAATTCATATAAACAGGATTTTATCTGAACAGTTGACCTGCAAATTGATACTTTGGTTATTAAAAGATGTATCTTCAAAAAACATGGAAAAGATCTCGTCCTTTCTTACCCACATTAAAGGCGTTTGCAGATTTCGCCTCTTCTGGCTAACTTTTATACGGAAGTTTGTACGGAAGATATCTTAATTAAACTTGAGTTTGGTTCGGTTTCTGTCTTCCTTGAAACTAGTCAACTTCGCTATGAAGAGAAACCAATGTTCGCTTTTAACACAATTTTAATTTTCTTTGCTTTTGTTATTAAAGTTACAGTTGTTTAGCACACAATTTGATGGGTAAATGTCATAACTATGATAAAACTAAATACAAATTCTTTTTCTTCCCTTTGGGTTTTCCAACTTGAAAAAAATCATTAAACTTTAAGAGTTTGCTTATACACTGAATGTCCCTTTGAAATGCATATAACAAAAACACGAAAATTTGCAAAATTACGGCGCTGATGCATTTACACAACAAAAACAATAAACAACATGACCAAGCAAATTTCTGCACACAATTATAAACGGTAATCAGAAACTTGAAAATTACATAAATTTGACTAATAGCAAATTGCTGAGCACTTGCACACACATACAAACACACGCATGTTGATGCAAGTCGGTCGCAATGTCTATGTGCAACTGCGTATACGCAATATGCAATTAAAGTGCCGGAAAACAGCAAATATATGCAGACCGAACGAACATTGTGGGCTGATAACGGTAATTTCCGAATTGAAAATTGAGCCAGCATAGGTAGAAAAAGCCGAAAAATTGCGCCTACACACAGGCAATTCGATAGTTGCATCAAAGTGAAGCCTTATAGTTACAACTGCACACACATCCAAGCACGCTTTCAAGCCGGCGACTTCAATCAGTCGATGAGTGAAAATGAAAAAGCTGCGAAGCTGACAGCGTTGAATTTTTGTGCAAACATACACTCATATTACTCAATCTATAAACACACACACACACAAGCACATGCACTTACATATTTACATTCTATTTTTTGCATTTATACACTTTGTTGTTGTTATTGGGTGACATTTCTACTTCGTTTCGAATTTTTTAATTTCGCAATACGTCAGCTGCACCAGCAGGATCTTTGTGAATAGTTGTACAGGCCTGTGGGCTTCCAAAACTCAAACATACACATACTTACTCCTTTTGGTCCGCTACACGCATTCACACACACACACTTACAGTTGAATATTGCGTTCTGTTCGTGTCATGGAGCATAGTAGTTTGCCAGACCACCTATTTAAGCCACATAGCGTTGGCTTGGCAAATTTTCCTGGTTGGTTTTCTGGATTGTGGGTAATGTGGATTATATGGCTATATTTGTGTGCGTTTGAAGGGAGTGATGTTGAATGAAAGCAAAGAGATAGTCATAGTAGTATTTATACATTCTGCGGTGGTTCCTGACAGACCTAAGTAATTCCTTAACACCCACTCGGATCTTGAACTTTGTCCTCTCGATAGCGGATGTGTAGCGACTTACCTCTGAAATGCTTTCAATTACCTACCTAACATATTTTTAAGAGCACAACTGTTTGATTTGAAATTCGACACGTTCTAGACCTAGTTTATAATCAGTAATAGTTTTTTTACAACAACAGTTGTTGACCCACAGATTCTTTACCCGAAAAGCTTTTCTAAAGATCTGTCAAACTCTTAGGACTTTTTAGAAGTTAAAGTTTTATTACTGTTCTTGGAAACTGCACTTATTGAATTAGGGCTTGGTAAGGTACTAGATGGGCCCAGAAGTCTTTGGCCTGTCCGAGAAATAAACAAAAACGGAAAATATATTATATGTGCTGTCTTTGAGAACTAACACCTTTCATCTAATAATTTTCAAGTTATTGGTCTCAAGCTGAAGCTATCTGGGTATTTTTATACTTTCGCAACATGTTGCTATAGAGTATATTAGTTTTGTTCACCTACCGTTTGTCCGTTCCTCCGTCCGTTCCTCTGTTCGTCCGTCCGTTCCTCTGTTCGTCCGTCCGTTCCTCTCTTCGTCCGTCCGTTCGTCTGTTCGTCCGTCCGTTCGCTTTTCGCTTTTCTAGCAGACTTTATGCCGAATATGTCAGTCACTGTGGGAGTTACCTTCACTAAATTACTTAAAAATATTTTCCCTAATATACTTGAATAATGAAAATAGTTAATGCAATCAGTGCAAACCTTTCCCTAGGAAAAATATACACGATATAAGAGTTCTCGACTTTCGAGATGACTTTAAACCATTTATGTTGGACAATATGTGTAATATTTTATTGAAATTAAGTGTGTATTATTTCTTAAACTTAATGCGGTTTAGTTAACTTGGTAAATTTTTATATAAATATTTCAGACACATTTTGAGAGTATAAAATATTCGATTACATCCAAACTTAGCCCTTCCTTACTTGTTTTGCTTACAATGGAGCAAAAGTAAATTTCGAATATTAAGGAAACATTGTTTTCTGTTGAGAAAAACACCTTTAATACAAAGTTACGGCTTGATAAGTATTACGGTAAAGCTACCACAGAATATTCAACGATTCAACTGGTCTGCTGTATGTCATTGTAACCATAACGGTGCAAGTGGTAGGCCCTGTTCAAAAAGGCTACTAGAGTCAGTCATGCCAGAGAAAAGTGCGAAAATTGGTGAAAATATAGGAAAAAATTAAGGAGTTACACTATGAACTAATCCCCCGCCAATTATATTCGCAAGATTCAGCCTCAGCGACTATTTCCTCTTTCTAAAGCTCAAAAAGTGACTCGTAAGGAAATGATTTTAGGGAATCATGATGGAATATTTCATCAGTAAATCCGAATAATTACTCTACAAAGCTCTTGACTTATGCATTCATTAGAAAGACACAGACATCAAGCAACGTTTAATTAACGGTCCACAAATGGTTATGTTTTCATATATAATACCTCGATCAGCCTTTATAGACTTAATTTTTTTTTTGTTCAAAAGGTTATGAAATCTAATACTGTTTGAAGATCACTGTCCAGCTTTGGTTTCTTTCGGATCAATTTTTGACGAAACCTTCTTTTCGGAGCTATATGTCTTTTTGTTTTACTCCATATATATATATATATATATATATCGGAAGGCATATATTGAAATCGGAAGGCATATTTACTTTGCTTTTTTGAAAGGAAAAACCCATTGTCTACTGACTATTGTCATAAAAAAGAATTTATAATCACAATGATTTCGAACGACTCTAAGATAAAATCAAACGATACTTGGCAGTCGTGCCTTCCCTCCAACGTAGCGGACGCATAAAGGGCTGGAAGTAGATGGTGGGAGCGTATCTTATTACACCCCACAGGCCCCTTATTCCATTTCCAAACCTTCGAACGAATACCATGGCCGGTGTTTTCAGTTTGAGTGAACAAAAATGTTCCAACAACAACAATACGACACCACTTCAGCAATGTGGAATTCATTTATCATGTCCGCCGACGACAGGCGTATAGATAGGGCGTTAGGCTGCTGCTTGCTGCTGCCGATGCCAATTTTTCAAACTTTGGTAGCGAAACTCAGGCTCACTCCACATGCGTGCGCAGCAGAAAGAGTTGAATTATATAGAGACGTTTGTGGAAAGTTGCCACGCCGATCAACATACCAAGCACTACACCTACACAACCGGCACATTTGTTTACACAATAATCGTTGTTGCTGGTGCTATTGCCAAAATAGTACTGGAAACCTTCATTTTGCTCACGTTCTGCACCAGCGCGAACACACACGCACACAAACACTGACACTCATACACGTCCGTATATTACACATATAGTAAGGTGTAGTAAGCATAAATAAATCCTCAGCCTAAAAAAGAGAAAACAAACTTTTTGAAAAATTGGGATTTATGCTTAAACATAGCCTCCGTATAGCTCGATACACTTGACTTAGCAATTCTCCCATTTCTTTAACCCGCCTGAAAAGTACGTTTTTGCGAGGTCTTCAAAGTAAGACTCGGCGGTGCCGATAACCTTCTCATTCAACTTAAATTTCTCCCCGGCGTTAGGCTTTTTCAAGTTTGGAAACAAAAAAAATCGCAAAGAGTTAAATCTAGAGAATATGGTAGACACGGTCGACAGCGGTTGGTAGCCTCGTCCAACCAATTTGGCCTTCGTCCTTGGCGATGACGAGGCAATGCGTTGTGATGGTGGAAGACAAATGTTTTTTCTTTAGACAAATGGGGTTCGATTTCTGCAATTCTTCAGATAGGTGATGTAGACCACTGATTGTGAAGCTAATAAAACACTGTCTATCACATTTTTGACGCTATCAAAAAAAGACCTTATCTTACCTTACAAATCATCCCAACGATATTTAGTTTCAGTCGCGATTTCACTACCAAAAACAAGAAAGCTGCTCTTTTCGAACTTTTTCAATCCGAAACCACGGGTCCGATTCGGCTGAATTGGCAGCTGCTGCCTATATCTGCAATACTTTTCGGACCGCCCTCGTACTTCGACCAGAAGGAGAGGATGCTTTTTGCACGCTTATCCGGTTGCTTGCTGAAAGCAGGCCGGATGAATTTGATGCTATGTGCTTGCTAGCAGCAATGCATGCAACAGCGGTGACGATGGTCAAACGGGCGGCGGTTGACAGGGTTGCATGCATCAGGCGTTGTCGTTGGGTCCTTTTCATTGCTTTTTGTGACTGTCGTTCACGTTGTCTTCTTGTTTTTTCTAGCCTATGAAGTTTTGTGTGTTGTTGTTGCTGTTGTCATTCGTGTGCCGTTTTTATTGCCTGCAATGCTGCAGTTGACGAGCCAAAAATTCGAATTACCAGCGAGAAATGAAAGTTTGCCAGGCATGTCTTTTGTTCGCTCGGTTGGCCAACTCGAAACGTGCAAAATTGTAATTAGAACCGATTCTGTTTGTGTTTTTATACCCATATATTCACACACACACGCTCAAATACATACATACAAACATGCAACTATGTGTTCATGTGTGTGTGTTGTTGTATTTGTATTACTTCTAATGGGACTAACGCTGTTATGGCGCTTGTTACTCGAACTCGTCGAACTGCAGTCCGAATCAGCAACTCACAGCTGCCAAGGTGATGCTGCTGCCTTGCTGCTTGGTTTTTCATAGCTACATACCATCAGCATTCAACATGAATATTTGCACATACATATGTGCTAGATGGAAAGAAACCAAGTTGAGAATAGCCGAAATAAGGTTTTGTGGTGAGCCTCTCTGTTGCCGCAGTTAATTTACTCATGCACCTCTGAACAGTGAATGATGTGCTTTACGTGGGTACCTGCCGTTTGTACAGCCTAACTCCACGGTGTTCAAAAACACAGCGGATCAATATAATGCGTTGATCGACGCCCCGAAGGCGGATAGCATTTGCTAAACGCCTGTCGGTACCAATTGGCAGTCGGGAATGGACACACTGACAACCTTGGTGGGGTTCGAGGCCAATCTAAAACCTCTGCCACACTTTGGGTCCGGCATTCGGTTGCAATGCAACTCCACATCGAACTGACACAAGGACAGCTCTTCCCGCATTTGGGTTTTAACCACAACCACCACGATACTCCCCGAAGGGCCATGCCGCATGAGCAGGTTGGAGTGAACTCCAAGGCTCCTACTCCCCGTGGTACCAGAATTTAGTTTCCGGTCAGACCTCGTAGCCGAAACTACTACAAGTTGAGCTTCCATACAGCTCTGGACACGTGACCAGGGGTTGGACCTCACACACCCATTTTATATGAAACCCCATTTATACTCTAATCTAACCCCAATGTCCAGCTAAACGCCTCCGCCGTTTAAATAACTAACGCGGATACAACTTAATCAATTCTAATTGCTCAGCACTCCGACTAGTGGAGATCACACCACTAAGATCTAACTGTCCGTCAGTCCAGCTAATACCAATGAGGAATGACGAGTAGAAATTAGCTATTGCATTTTACCCAGCTTGAGTAAAATCTGGGATGACAAAAAATCTCCAGGTATAAGAGGAAAGAGCAATACATACGATATTGTACGATATGATACTGTAAATTGATAAAGGGAGATAACGAATGGAAGAACACCTATCTGAACTGGTAACATCAGAAAAGCTCGTTTCAGCTGTTGAAATACCGATTGAACTATTTAAATGTTGTGCAGAAGTTGATATGGTGACAAATTTGGCATATCACATGCGGACATGGATCCGCAAATCTACACAACAATTTGCAATCTATTTATCAAAGACCTTACATTTCCGATGTTAAGTTATTATTACATCAAGATTGACTTAATTGCTTTAATTGCCAAGCGAGCTTTTTTAACTATTTCTGTTTTTGTTGAGATTCTGCAGCGAAAACGAACAAATATATAAAACTGATTCCAAACATTCTAAATTGTGAAAAAAATAGTAACGCAATATGGTCTTCATACCTAAAAATAAAAGTTTAAAGTTTAAAGAGTTTAGCCTTTAATTTTGAAGAATTTTTCTATGGTCATAATAATGTGTGAGGCATAATAGTAGAAGCATATTTTAGTATAGAGTTGCCACCTATCTTAAAAGTAAAAATAAAACTAGAAAATATAACCAAATATGCTATAAGTATTGCCTGGAAGCTGTATACTAGGTTTACAGAAGAATTGTTCATTTCTACTCAAAGTGAAAAACACCACTTCAGGACCATATGTAGATGCATTTCGACGTCAGTCGAGTCTACGTGCCCGAATGGACTCGTAGTTATATCCGGCCAAGAACTTTCAACTATATAAACATGCATATAACAACCATATAAACAAACAGAAACGTGCATTAAGTAAACTCCAAAGGATTTCATATGCTCAACTTCCGTTTATAGGAATTAAATTTGTCGAATATATATATGGGTATAGAGATACATGAATGTATGCTATATATGAATTTGGGTTCTTCATTCATTTAAAATTAAAAATCAACTATAATTAGCGGATTCAGCTATGTCCTTCCATACACGAGCAGTTAGAAATGCTTTAAATATGTGAATGTATGCCGTTATATTACCACTTTACACCCTTTCGCTTCTACGCCCTTCTAATTCCAACAAAAGCGGTAACCTTTAAACTTTTCTCATAACCACAGTGAATACCCTGTCCATTTGTTTGAGCGAGTTTGCACAATTTCATTTAAATCTACATACATACATATTCACATACCACAACTATAGGTATGCAGGGAGGGCATATATGTATTTAAACACATATACATACATACATTCATATGCATGTTTGTAGCTTTGAATGTGTTGTGAATTTACAGACCACTTTAACAACCGTTAATTTACAAAAAAAAATGGATACTATTCGAGAAATTTTTGCATGCCAACAACACTAAAATGGCCGTTATGCTTATCTACTAATCAAACATATTATATATATATACTATATATATATATATACTATACACTATACTACATATATATATATGTATATACGTATGTATATATATCACTGTGTGTATAATATGAGGATAAATATGTATGTATGTATGTATTTGGTGAATGAATGAGTGAATTTTAAACAAAATGTTAAACTCGAAGCTCCACATCAATTAAAAGAACCTTAGTTGGAAAATTTCTTCTTTCCTTTCTGAAAATTTGTTGCGTAAATGCAATTGAACATGTTTGAATGTGTGCGTGCATATCTATACATATGTATTATTTAATAAATACATTAATATAAATGCATCGAACGTTATGTTATGCAGAAATGTGTGTACAGTACTATTAATATAATGCAGAATTCTTGTGGAATAAACTTTTAGTAAGAGGTTTCTAAGATGCATTATAATAAATTTTATCACAACTATCATATCATTACAACAACAAAAATACCAGAGAGTATACGAGGGCGGGTCAATAAGTACGTGACTTTTAGTAGTAGTGTTTAGTAGTGTAGGAGTAGTGTTGTTTTTTCAGTAAAGAGGTCAGAAATTCAAAAAGTCACGGACTTATTGACCCGCCCTCGTAGTATGAAATTTCTGATCTCTTTGAATTATCCGTCCACTACACGTAATACTATTTCTTGAGAACTTAGAGAGCGGTCTCTTCTATTTTTGCTTTTTCCATGTTCTATGAATATCTCGAATGATCAGCCGATTGCGGTATTTTATTAAGAGATTTTTTATTTTAGATTTTTTGACAGATGTTTCGGAAATTGAATTAATCTGGAGTAGAGAAACGAAGAATTTTTCAACATGATCCTTAAAATAAATAAAGGATATCCCTCTTTATTTGTTACCTCTAGTGATCATAGTGCGTTCAAAAAATAACAGGAATTTTCGTTTTTTGAAAAAAAAATTTATTCGTTCGTCTATATTAATGTTGTCGCCTTCACAAGAGACTCCATTCGATATTATGCACTTATGCCATTGCTTCTTCCAATAGTCGAAACACTTCTCAAACTCGATTTTTGGGAAAGTCTTTAGCTCCTTAGTCCTTTTAGCACTTTAGCTCTTGCGCTTTTAAAGAAATCTATACTTGAAAAATAAATGCGAAACCTATACTTGAATGGGCCTTTAAGGTTCTATTTGTTTTTGGAAATAAGACAAAGTCACACAGAGCCATGTCTGGCGAATATGGAGGGGCATCGTTACTAGTAGTATTGTTTTTGGAGAGGAATTCACGAACAAGCAACGAAGTGTGAGCAGAATTGAGCAAATCCGAGGGTTGTTTTCGGATTGCTTTACACAAACGGCGTGGAACTTGTAGGGAGTACTCCTTATTGAACGTTTGATCTTGAGGCAAAAATGTATGATGCGTTGTGCGATTAAAGTCGAAAAACATAGTAGAAGAATATTCCGACATTTTCTGAACACACCACGTACTACTGACCACTCATACATCTCTGTTGTTGTTATGGTTAAGAACATACACGATGTCGATAAATTAAAATCGTATTGATTGAATTTTCGCATAGTCTGATATATTTAGGCTTTGTGTTGACTTAACTGATCACTTTTATTGAATTAATAAAACTCGTCAATGGAGAAGGAGACTGTTTAGCAACACTTGTTTTTTGATACAAACTATGTCTAAATTAGAGAATTAATGTCTGTGATTTTAAACTTACATTTTACACGAGGATGATCGTTCTACTCTGCTTGAATTGTACTCTGATTCTTCGTTGTAGTTTCAAAGAGCTAAGAATACTTAGTTCCAAACTTCCTTGCTTCGGAAGTAGAATTCGTTTGCGTCTCTCACTGTAACTTTTTCTCAGTAGCTTATTCGCTTTAGCTAACAAGTGATCAACCATAACTCAGCGACCTTCGGAGATCGTGATTCCGATCCTAAGGTCCTACCGCTACCTAAGCATCTAAGTCAGCTCGTGAGAGCATAAAAAAAGCTGAGATAGTTCAAAATATATTGGCAGTTGCGTGTTAATATGATTTACAATAATGTTTCGTCACAGAGCTCTGAATCTAGGCGAAAAAGGTCAAACCACCGAGGCTGCAAGGTTCGTAAAATATTTGTTAACGATATTAAGAAGACTAATGCCACAGAAGGTGGTTCAGGCTATACGATATGGAGATTGAGGGTTATATTTTCCTGCTGATATATCTCATTTAGGTTACATTCGTTAACACAATCTACTCGCGACGTACCCCAGTCTTCCAGTGCAGTCAACATTTAACAGACAACTTTTTCAAAACTACATTATAAGTTTATATTCCTTCATATAACTAAGCTCACAGCCAAGTGTAGATTCATAATAATACATATTATGTACTATACACATTCCGTAATGCTTGGTTGTGCGTTTGTTTATTGCAACATATGCTCCCAAACACATACTAGCTTGATTATATGAAAATACAAGAACTTTTAATCTTACATTGTGACATTTGGCATTGGCACAATTTTCGCAAAATGTTGCAGAACTGCCGCAGTTACAATTGCACTCTACTCTTTGCTGAAATAAAACCCCTTCGAAGAAAACAAATACATAAAAAAGGAAAATGAAGGAAATAGTGAGCAAAGAAAATAAAGAATAAGTGCACTTACATACATAGTATTTTGTGTGATGCAACCACAGGAGAAGTAATTTGATAGAGCTGCAGAACTTGTTGCTGACTGGAAACCCTCTCATCCACCATACAGTTGAAGATTCTTTTTAAGCATTCCAAAATGGCAATAATGAGCTAAACATTAAGCATTTCTGTTAACATTGTAATATTTACCCAAGCAGTAGCACTTTTTGGATCAGTGTTAGGTGCACACACACAGACACACAGAACTCAAAATATTAAGCAAATATTTGCGCTTTTTGTGCCCTTCTTCTTATTAGTGCATGAAAATAGGGGCTTCGATTGGTGTGAACTCCTATCACATGTTCCTGATTGATTTCAGAATGTTTACAGAGCTGCTCTTTTACAGAAAGAACCTTATCTCATATTTTTTATTTTCAATAACCTGTTCGTTTTAGGTATTCTCAATGTTTTCAATTTTTTATTGTTTTTAATCTTGAAGTCCTTAGCTTCTAACACTTTGAAACGTTTTACAGAATATAACTTCATAAGGCTATATAGGGGCGTCATCTTTTATGTTGGTATATAAGTACTATTGCGATGATTTCTGCACAAATGTTTACCATGAGCTTGTTACGACTTTGCTCTTCAAATGACCCTACAAAAAGAAAAAAAACACCTAAAGTCAATTCTAAAACCTTGTAACCAGCTGAGACTGACCTCTTTTTGACATTCCATGTACATGGAATTTATGTTGCAGAAACTTAATAGTTTTATTTGCAACAAGACATCATGCGCCGTCTTGTTAAAACATAATGAGCCAATATATATATATATATATAGCTATTTCCATTACTATTTCGTTTTGCTTGAAAAGTATTAGAGACAATGAGATGTTGCTCTTTTGCCAAGGAATACTGTCATACATTCTATAAAACTCTATCTCATATGCCAAATGTTATAATAACATCCATCTGGTCTCTGTAGACTCTAAAAGAATCATAAAATTGCGTATGTTAAGGGAAAAATTTCCTGTTTTTATACTTAGGCACCATCCGCATAACCAAAAGTTCATAGCTGACAAAACTTAAGGCTCACCTGAAGTTATCCAGTTTGGAATGTACAGACATTTACACTAATGCATTGACATTAATGATCCACTTATATAACTTTTCTTCCGGATAATCACTTTATCGAGCGTCAAGAACAGGGTCTCGAATATTGTGTTTATTACTCTTCTGATACTTAAGTTAGGATGAACATATAGATCAACTATAAGTGTTAGCTTTGTTATTGATACTTAAGCCAAATTACAACATCTTTCCAGGTGTTATCTTACGTCAAATATCAAAGAATTCATTGTTGTTAAATCTTACTAATATTATGAAGATGGTGTAACTATTTATCATTCGAAATCTTCGTTGATCATAAACAATAAATATATTTGTTTGACTTTTAATCCCTTTCCTGAAACCCGTTGGACGCTGCAAGCGAAGGTGCCTCGAAGGCTCTTTGTTTTTGCTTTACCAACCAATAGACCAACTACATTTGCAATTCAAAGTCAATATATCAAGCACCAAAGTATCGATCTCACATAATCCGTCTTATAATCGAGTACAGTTCGTTGATGTAATTAAGGCAAGTTTCAATAGAGTTTTGTATATTTCAAAACCGAAGATCTTTCGTGTCATAAGATCTCGCAAGCGCTCAGACTCGACGACTTGAATAGAGAAACGAATGATTGGAACGAATCCAGTTCCAGAAATCCACTTACCATTTTTGAAATGTGAGGGAAGCATGAGATCATTACAATGGTCCAAGATTCATTGAAGGAGTTCAATGGTGTGGTATCCGCTATACTTTCTGATTTCAATTTGATTGAAAATAACTTTTTCTCGCCATTTTAATCTCCCAAAATGTTTCGAATATTTCACACACTACTGTACACGCACTTTTTGTAATAATTATTTAACCTGTCCGTGTCCGCCATTAAAGAGCTTTTAGAATTAATTTATGCGGCTCGAATTAGTTAACAAATAAGATTTCACAAATACATGCATACACATGAGAATATGTGTGGCTATAAACATTTTTGCAATAATGAGCTAAAAGTAATAGATTCCATGCATTGTTGTTGTAATTTGTGTAGTTAATGCATTTAGAATGTTTTTCTTTTATTCCCATTTTATTTGCAGTTGAAAATCAACCGTATGAGCCGGAAGTGCAAAATCCAGGAGGTTTCATTGGTAGCAATGTATTAATTAAATGCAATATACCGTCGTTTGTTGAGGAGTATGTAACGGTAACATCATGGCTGCAGGAACCGAATTTCAATATATATACATCACTGGAGGAAGGTGAGTAGAAATTACAAAATTACTTAATTACAAATACAGTGATGACGCGATAAATTTGCGATTTGCAATGTGTGTGTGATGAATAAGGGGTTGCCGAAGTGAATGTGAAGAACCGCTACTCATAAGCCCTTTAAAAAATATACCTAAAAATGTTTGTTCGTGACACGACAACTCGAAAGAGTTTAATATCCTAACGATATCTATGTTCCAGAAATGGCTGTTAGCCAATAGATAAATGTGATTTGCAATCACACAGGGGAACGTTTCCATATTATCTCCTATACTCTCTTAGTGTTCTCGATCAAGTAGTCTAAACGTTTCAACATTCGCTTTCTGCGAATATTAATTTTCAATCGTCAAGAGACCGATTTGATATCACTTTTAAATTTTGTTGTTTTCTTTCTAAAACTCATTACTAAATCCAATAGCTCGTTTTTTCTCGCGAGAGATTCAAATGTTGGTTACAAGCTCATTTAGACTCTCAGCATCTCATGTAGTGCTTAAGGAGGCTGGAAACAAATTTTCTCTTTAATTTGTGTTAACCGCTTGAGCTTTGGTGAGATTTGTTCCTAGTTTTAAGCTTTAAATATATTTTGAAAAGAAGTTGTAAAATTATCCATGCTCACAAAATATTTTCTAATCTATTATGTTTTCGAACGAGCCTTCGTCAGCTTTGGTTGATTGCTATAAGTCCGAAGTCAGCTAACATCGATAATGCTGTGTTTTTGGGTGGTGCGTGGGAGAGCTAGAAATTCGCAGAAAAAATCAAAGATTGTTTTATATCTCCACTACTGACAATGGTTCTTATTCGGTATGCCCATCTTGTTCTCCAAATGGTTTATATGGGTTGTAAACATACATCTTTTTGTCCTATTAAACAGTTTACCGCTTTTTATAGTGTTTTCCTTCGCTGAGATATAGATGGCTTTTTTGAAGCTCTTTCGAACATTATATCTGTTTAATCAACTGTTTATATTTAATATTCTATAAAGAAAAATTCTTCAAGGGACACTGCAAAATCGACTAACTCGTCGAACTTTATATATATGTTATCCAGCCTAGACAAAATTCGTTTTGCTTTAATCTCGAGCTTAGGAATGTCTTGAATTACTAGGCGGACTTCGAGAATATCATGTAAAACATTAGGCTGTAGTTGCTGATTAAGTGGTGATTCTAAATGGATCGATTTTATTATTCTTTCGACGGGTTTTAGCAGTACTTGCCTAGGCCTTTCAGTTCTTATTATTGCCGCTTCAAATTTAATAGAATGTATTGGCAAAGTTATACAGACCAAAATAAAGGGTTACTTATTTTAAGAACACCATCATGCCACCGCAATCCATTTGGACCTACCCGTAAAGTATTTGTGAAGACCTTTCATATATTACCCCTCCTCCAGTCTTTTTTTGGACTGGTCTGTAAAGTCTAGTCTCTTCGTTTAGTCAGACGTCCCGACTGAAAAAACTCGCTGATGTTGAACTTTGAAAAAATCAAGCCTGGATTTACATTCATTAGTGGGTGTTTATATTATCATGAATTTCTCTTGGAGGTATAAACACCAAAAGATGTACTGGGATGGATAAAAATAAACAAAATCCTTTTGAACTGAAAGTTGGTATTATTAATACTGATTTGTGGATAATTATGGGTAGCTCGAATGCTCGAAAATAAATATTTTCCGAAAAAAACTTCGAAAAGTGCTCCCAAAAAGAAATCTGATGACGGTGGATAAATATTGAACCAGACAGCCAAGAACTCTACCTAAACAGATTTTAATTTGTTGTTGTTTCTCCTACCTTAAGTTCAATTTTAGCTTGAAAAAACCTCTTACTGTAGAAAACCTAAGACGACCTGATAGTTCTGACATCCAGCAAATTTGGCTTGACTATATCTAAGAGTTGTAGAATCCTATGAACACCGCAATAAAATTTTTCCGCATTTGCACCGTGTAATTAACTTATAGGTAATCATAAGCCAATGACCTCAACTATGACACACAATCGCTAATTTCAAAAACTTTCGGATTTCCAAAAAAAAAAGGCACCTAAGTGTCCACCACAGTCAAAATTAAGTCCTCTCAACTATTTGCTTTTCATTAGCCTACAAAAGTGTAAATTTAGTGATTTAACAACGCGAAGTGCTTTAGTGATTCAACATATAGTGATTCAACACCGAACCAACTGTGTCATCCGTCATCAAAGCACAACGAGCGAGCAGTAGTCAACTGCTCTTTCGTTAACCAGGCGGTTCCTCCTGCGTGCTACACATTCAGGCTTCCGTCGCCGGCGCTACTAGTTTGGAGAGTTCAGAGTTTCAAAGCGCAGCACCCCCAGCAAACGAATGCTTACTCTGCCATTGACCATTGGCCATCCGTCAGCTCGGTATACATATCCTTGTTGAAAAGTTTGCTATTATTATTTTCCACAACCGTCCAAAGCTATTTAAATACCGAGTCACATGTGTGAGCGCAAGGGTTATTAGGTAAGCATATAGCATAGTTAGGTATCTTGTGGGAAAAAGTTAGACAACAAATCAGCAAATGAAAACAGTACAAAAATAAAACAAACAAGTGAGATTATTACACACGGCATTTGCTTTGAAGCGTAACGCTCTTGCCAATTTTGTTTTCTCTCTCTTTTGCACGCACTTTTCTGGTCTTCTTTCTCATATACTTTTAAATGGCAAAAATTATATGCTGCCCATCGGCGAACTTCTGGTGTACAACATCACACGCACCGATGCGCACAAAGTTTATCGCTGCCGCACCCATCACAAGTTGACGCTGGACTCCGTTGTGAGCAGGAATATGGGCAGAATTCAACTGACTGGTAAGTTAACTACAACACAACACAACAACACAAACAACACAACAACACAACAACACAAACAACAAACAGTGGCGATGTAGCATTGACACTTGATTTCACCACACAACATTTACTTAGTTGATGGTCCAGCGCGTATATTTTAGTTGCATGTCCAGCATAGTAAGTGTTTGCGATAAGAAACGCATAACTCAAGAATAGAAATTCAGCATTTAAGACATCACAGCATTCTATTAGCATACTTGCTGCTTTGTTCAACGAAAGGTCGAGCTTACCTCAAAAAAATTATAAAAAATTAAGCAAATTTACAAAAAAAGGTCCCTTATCTTTTTATATAATTTCCAATATTGAACTAATTTTTGCCATTGAGTTACAATAGCCTTGCGGCTCACAGGAATGTCCGATTAATAGTTCCTTGTGCGCGCCATCTTGTCAAATGTTATGGCTTCTACATACAGTGTTGTGAAAAATATCTGCAATATTTTAATGAGATTTTGTCAAAATTAGGTTAATTTGATTTTCTGTTACGCATAAATTGAGGTTTTGGCTTCTAACTCGATTTTAAGTTGACATCTTTTTAAATTTAACCTATGTTTAAATTTGAAAGCTCTTTTCCAGCTTCATTTCCTCTAAATCTTCTGTCGGATGGTTGCGGATGATGAACAAAAGTAGGGTAAGCGTTTTAGGATCTGCTGCTCTTCGTAGTATTTTCTATTATTGCCCTTCTCACCTTTTGATCTTTAGCGGTGAGTGTTGAGGTATTTAAAAATAATATACCTAAGAAAGTGAATGCTTTTCGCAGATTTAGCGAGAATAAGTGGTTAATGTTTTGAGACTTCATTTAGTTTATATAGTTTAGCAGTTTATATTCCATATCTTGGAATCGTTTATAACTAACATTGGATATATGCAACTCATTACATAATGTCAAATCTAAATATATATTTCTGGATAGAAAAATCTCCATAGGAAAAGTCACCAATGGCCCAGAGGTTGACTGAAGTTGAATATTAGCTATTCCGCTTTGGTCCATTGACTTTAGATAAGAGAAAGAGAGTACATGAGTTGCCTAAAGTACGGTAACCCTCCAAAAACAGCAAACAGTGTTCAAGACTACCTGGGAACAAGCAAACTACTGTGAATTAGCCAAAACTAAGGTTCATACTGTTTCAAAGTATGCAAAATTAATACCTACAAGAAATTGAGAGTTATCCTAACAACTTCTGGTACCCATATTGCCGTTAAGACCCTCTCCGATTGGACTTTTAACTCCAATGTTCTCAAAAGATGCATTCAGCTTTTATTTAGAGGACAACTCTATGTATTGGTACCAAAACAAGATGTTTAAAGGAAGCGCCGTCGCGTGACCTCGTTTGAGGTCAAAAATGTGCTGAAATGCAAGAAGCGAAACCTAATAACTACTGTTTACTACTTATTGGTATCAGTATTGTTGTTTGTATCGAAAGGAAGTTGGGTAAAGAAGGAGCGGGCCAACGGTAAGGTCTCCACCATGGAGAAAGGCGTGTACGGGATAGTCACTGTTGGAGAAATCGAGTGGAGCAGCGGAAGACGATAGCGGTAGCTGTAGAGGTGATACGACTAAAAAAGTGGCTGTGCATCCCGTAAAGACGGCCAAGGGTAAAGTGGACATCGGCACCGGTGTATTTGAGGGGAGCGTGAAGAAGAGTGGCGTTTTGCACTGCGGCGCTACCAATAAGGGGAATAAGGGGAACAGAGGAGTGTTATTGTGGTTGGGGCGACGCGATTAGCGCGGCGGTGGAGGTGGACATTATCAAAGAGGTAAGCTCCTTGGAATTTGGAGCAAAAAAATTTTTAAATGCAGATACAATCCACATTTGGATTGGAGTCGGTGGCAAGACTGTTGGAAACATAGCCCTAACGGTAGGGTGACTTACGGGTACATCCAGGACGTTACGTTTGTCGAGGGTAACCCAGACTTCAGATTCTGTCTGAGTCTGGATTTCCTGCAAACGGGTCATGGACCTCTGAATGCATTTTTGCATCAGAAGTATCTATCGGATAAGTCGGAATGTGTGTTTGGGGCGTATGCTGAGGATTGAGTGCATGTGATCGCGGAATGCCTAATGTACTCGAGCATTAGAAATCTTCAGGATATGGGGATTATGTCAGAGGACGATTAAATGTAAGTGATGTGATCACCACTAATCGTAATGCCGAATATTTAGGGTCGTTCGCTTTGTTTGCACATGGATCGTTTAGGCGGCGGAGACATTTAGCTGAGGATTAGCGTTAGCTTCCGTGGATAATGGTGTGCGTGTGAAATATGCGTGCGGGGTCCAACTCTATATGGAAGCTCAACTGTTAGTAGTTTTGGCTACGAGGACTGAACGGAGACTCAATTCTGGTATCACGGGTAGCAGGAGCCCTTGGAATTTGCTCCAACCTGCTCATGTGACATGGCCCTTTGGGGAGTATCGTGGTAGTTGTGGTTAAAACCCAAATGCGGGAAGACCTGTATTTGTGTCAGTTCGATGTGGAGTTGCATTGCAACCGGGTGTCGGACACAAAATACGGCAGATGTTTTAGATAAGCCTCGAACCCTACCAAGATGGTCTACATATCCATTCCACACTGACATTTAGTACTGAAAAATGCTCAGCATTTTCGGGACACTGATCAATACATTGATGTGCATGCAAGTTCCTTGTATGTACCGTTATGTGATTTTTGTAAATTTTTTCTCACTCTCTCTAACTCGCTCTCTTCATTACTCCACAGAAATGCGGGAACTCGCGCCGCCAATTATGAATGAGAAGGCCACAAGCGTGGTGGCACGTCTGGGCGATCCCGTTGTAGTGCCATGTGTGGCCTATGCCAACCCGAAGCCGGTCTATCGGTAAGTATTGCACTTTTTTCCACATTTTTATTTTGCGCTTCTTGTTTTAATCATACCTGCTAGTGTCTGAGTATTTATGTTGCAAATGGTGTGCCATTGATAAAAATCTGCAGCTGGAACTTGTTGAATGAAAATATGATATCAAAACTATTATAGTACTGATACATATGATACGAAAATACGATTTTATTTGGAATTTTGAAGATTTTACTTATTTTAGTGTTATATACCCAAAATAATTAAAACAAATTTCCAAGATCTAAGATTTACAGGCTGGCTTATTTAGTATAAAATACCTTATTCTGCATGATGAGTTGAAAACTGTTTATTTTAAATGCCCCTTAAGACCTTGAAAATTATTTCAAAATGATCATACGTGGTGTATTCAAAAATTACGGGAATGTTCTTCGACTGTGTTCTTTGACTTTAATGGCATAGTGCGTCATGAATTCTTGTCTCAAGGTCAAACGGTCAATAAAGAGTACCTACAAGTTTAACACCATTTGCATGAAGGAAAGCGAAAAAAACGCCCGATTTTGAGGAAACACAATTCATGGCGTTCGCTCGCTTTTACTCAATTCTGCTCACACTTCGTTGCTTGTTCGAGAATTCTTGGCCAAAATCAATACTATAACGACGCCCCAGCCTTCATATTCGCCAGACGTGGCTCCGTGTGACTTTTTCCTATTTCCAAAAATAAAGAGAACTTTAAAGGACCATCGTTTTACAAGTATAGATGACATTAAAAGCACATCGTTGAAAGATCTAAAGCTATCCCAAGAATCGAGTTTGAGAAGTGTTTCGACGATTGGAAAAAGCACTGGCATAAGTGCATAATATCGAATGGAGTCTATTTTGAAGGTGACAAGGTTAATGTAGACGAATGCATAAATATTTTTTTCGAAACCGAAAAAGTTCCTTTATTTCTTGAACACACCATGTATGATAATAAGCGGTCTTAATTAACAGGTCGATGAAAGTCGATACGATATGAGGATGTTCTTCGTGGCGTCTCTTACACCACGGCGTAGTAAAAATTAGTACGTCAACAATACGTCAACAACAACGTCAATATCTATTGACAAAGAATTAAAAACACTGCCTTAATTTAGACCACTCGACTGTCAAATTCGATTATATGGATTTTTGTACGCGTAAAAGAGGGATTTAGTGTTTCCTAAAATTTCGATATCCCTGAATGGCCCAGTTAGTATACAACCCCAGCTACTCTTTACCCGACTTTCTAGTTATTATATTCACAGTATACCACAAACTCGAGTTTACGCTGTTAGTTTAGGAACATGATGGTAAGAAGCTGAAGTTTAAGATAAGAAACGCCGCTATAAGAAACTCCGAGTTTAATGCACTTTATGGTGAAGAAAATGAGTTTAAGGAGCTTTGAGTTTAAAGTGAGCTTTACTGCCGAAACTCTGAGTTTATTGTTACTTCTCAATTCTTAAATATTATTATAGTCAATAGTTATGTTTAACAATAAATTAGTTAGTATATCTTAATTTCTAGCACAATACTAATGTATCAGGAGACACGTCAATACAAGTGATGAAGGGTCGAGTTCTTGCTTTAAGACACGTCTAAAGGCCGCAGCCAAGCAGAGTGTACACTTGCATAATTAGAAAATCAAGCCGTTTGCACTGCTATACACGTACATTATCCTTAGAAATATATGTAGAAATATCTAATATGTATATGTTATTAAAATACCAAAATTCGCTTTAAAAATACGTAAGGCACTCCAAATTGATGAAATAATTGCGACAATTAACATTGCAAAAAATTAAATGGAATTAGAAAGATCAGAATTTAATATGAAAAGGGAAATGCAAATTATAAGGGAGC
This sequence comes from Bactrocera minax, assembly GCA_021498325.1. Taxonomy (NCBI): domain Eukaryota; kingdom Metazoa; phylum Arthropoda; class Insecta; order Diptera; family Tephritidae; genus Bactrocera; species Bactrocera minax. The sequence continues at coordinate 101,193 of JAKEEE010000209.1, forward strand.
CCTTATAACCACTTCGAACCAACAGAACCTCCGCTTACCTGCCATACACATATACTTACAAATGGTTAAACGAATATACTACACATCTCATCACATCTGCGAAGAATTGTTTGCGAGGGAATGTCGTGCATATTTGCGTACAAGCTTGCCGCCACATCAAGTCAAACCCAGCTGAAATAAAGCGAAACCGACCAGCAACAGCAGCAATCGACGGAAGAGGCGTTGAGGAGAGCAGCCAACCACGTCAAAAGTAAGCAGGGAAATAATTTAACACACATGACTGCTGCAACAGTCCTGTAGCACGCCGCCACCGACCGAACAGAAAATTAAGAAACAGAAAACCTAAAAAGCAGAACACCATAAATAAAACAATAACAAAAGGAGAAGAAAAGGAAAAAAGCAAAGCGAAGCGAAACTGAAATAAAGAAAACCAGGCATGCAAAAAAAGAATGGAAACCAATGTAACAAAAGCAAAAAAATACGGAAAATGTGAGAAGCTATAATGGCATATACGAGTGGGTACGTGTGACACAGAACCGGAACGAAACGCGGCGACAGTGGAAATACTCAAGCATACCAAGTGATCTGGGGACAGTCATGCCATGGACGACTCGTGTAGTCGAGCGCTACGTCTTGCATACTCTGGTGTGTGTATTGTGGCGATTAGGCCCCTCCCACCACGCTGGCATATACGTAACAGATACAAAATGTGTGTACGCGCCTGTTTGTATGCTACATTTATTTACATATGAATATATCACAGTTGATACGCTCGAGTACATTGACATGCAGTATTTTAATATGCCACGGCAAGCAGGCAGCACTACAACAACAAACGTCGCTAATAGCGAACACCACAAGCAGCGGCATTACCAGTGACACACCATTTTCCCACACCGAATAGTGGTCAGACGTACATGAAATATGTGTTTAGGTATATCATGGAATGCGGTGCACATAAAGACAAGCGCTCAATTTGTATTTAAGTTTTGTAAACGAAGTCTTGTCTTATGGAATTCAAGTTTAGCTTTCGAGTGTAAAGAGACCCCGACATTTCTTTGTTCCCATGAACAGGTAACGCTTCGAAAATCGTCAGGAATTTTCATTCACCAAATTGAACGCCTATCCAGAATTTTCTTAATAAAAAGTCGGATTGAAATTACTACACTTATTGTCGAGATACCAAAATCGTAGTTGAAGAAGTTCTTTGAAAATCAATTTCAGGCTTACAAAACTGCGTTAGTCTTAATTAAGAATATTTTCAAAGACCATATCATATATACGATTCTATTTGACTATCTCTGAGACTATAAAATAGGCAGGATTTAAGTTTCGACTTCCGTTCGACTAATAAAAATGTTTCCAAGAAAAGTATGAAGTTCTGGCTTTCCCTCCATATTTTCACAGTTACTTTGCAATTCAAATCATATATCATATCATTTATATCATATCATATATCATTTCAATATTTATTTTTGGAGCCTCCTTTAAACTATCTCACAAGCTGTCACACTCTTAACAGCGAGTCTTGTTCATTACAAATCTTCGGTTGCGCGTCTAGCTGTTAATTTCGCAACATAATGCGCAGAGTATAATAGTTTTCCTCACCTAATGGTTGTTTGTAACACCTAAAACTAATAAAGTAACTAACTACTAAACTAACTAATAAACTAATAAAAAATAAAGTTATATATAACAAAATGATCAGCATGATGAGACGAGGGTATTACAGATCGGACTAAAACCAATCGTACTGCAAACCTATATATCATATACCGCATTTTAAATTCCCCCTGATCCTTTCACTTTATAAAATATAAATCAAGCACCAGTGAAGATATCGAAACGAAACTTTGTCCAAATAGTGACTTTAAGTTGTGCAATCTCTTGACTAAAATTGGTGGAAATCGGATGATAGCTTTTCAAGTCCCCAGATACCCAACATGTGGACCCAGTGTCTATGGCAGACTTTTTACTGAATATATCAATCAATTTATAAAATATCTTATTGGAATTCAAACAGGATCTTTCCCGAGCGCCAAAATGGGAATATTTGGTCAATACCCTCTTGCCCCCATATACCTAATATACGAGTTTTCAAACTTCTGGTTGACTCTAGACCATATATATCGCTCAAATGCCAAAATTAAATGTTATCTGCTCCGACCTTCAACTAAACATTTAAGTGTTTTTGAAGTACATATTTAAATAGATACTGGTATATACAATACAAATATCGAAGAATAAAAGTTTTCCATTGCTGAATACCATATTTTTTGCGCATTTTCGAGTATTGAATATAATAATAATAATAATAATAATAATAATAATAATAATAATAATAATAATAATAAAGAGTGATTATATAGTACGATTATCATTAAACCAAGTATTTCGCTAGCATGCTAAACACTTACGCAATTATTAATTAATATTCTATATTCTATTCTATTCTATTCTATTCTAGTCATATAAATATGTTTAAGAAATTATGTTGAGAATGTGAGAAAGAAAACTAAAAATTTTCCAAGAACTGTACATTTTCGAAATAATAAAAATAAAATTCCTCATATGTAAACGTTGCAAATTACTTCCAGCTGGCACACGAAACGACCAAACAACGAGGAGTCCGTACAGCATTTGTTGGCGACAGGTCGTGCAAAAATCAAGGAGGGCACTCTAATTATAACCGCAGTCTATCGGTCTGACAGTGGAGCCTTCTTCTGCACTGCCACCAACTCCGAGGGTTGCCGGAGTTACTTCCGAAACTATGGAAGTACAAATTGCCGTTAAATCACCGCTCATTGCCAGCATACAACCCACCGTACAAACAGTGAATTTGGGCAAACTTGGTAAGACTTTTCACCAGTGGACGGCAATTTATTGAATACTCACGAAAATTATTTGAAAGCAAAAAAAATAATTATATAAATTTCGCACAACTAATAAATTTGTATCATATGGGGTTTCCCAAAACAAAGTGTGCTCTGGCTGAGGGATGGTCAGCCATTAGGTTCAGGCGCTCGCGTCCGTCTACTCCCCACTGAGCACAGACGCATTACGTCCATTACGAAAGAGGTCAAAGGGATGTATCAGTGTATTGTCAAATATGATTTGGAGTCGTCACAGGTCACCGCGGAATTGCGACTGGGATATTAATTATGGCAATTACTTCATTTCATAATTATAATCAAGTCAACTTTAAGATTGTGAACTCAGTATTCGTAAAGAGTGGACAAATTTGTTGAGAAAGATACCGAATGATATCGATTGCCATCAGATATTTCAACAAAAGCGAGTTCGACATATATGTGACCTAAAAAGCCCGCCGCTTGGGTTTATGAAATCTTTAACCTTTTCTCGTAGAACACGAACTTACCGTTTGCCATTCCATTGGTCACTCTGTTAATAAAAAAGTCTCGCCACCAAATAATAAGGATGTTGACAGTGGCTCTCCAACTTTCAATAAAGCGACTGAGATGCCGCATCTCTATATGGGGAAGTTTATAATATATGATTTTTTTCAGACTAGTCGGGTGGTACTTCGACTTTTATATGTTATAAACATTTTGACCAACTTCCAACCAACCGTGACTCCAATGATCAGCTAAAACCGGTTCCTTATTTTTTGTTAGAAGAAGATTGGTTTGAATTCGAATATTTTTAAATATGAATTTATATTTCAATAATTTAAATGAGTTTTAATTAAATGATAACATCACATTCTTGCAGAGTGTTGACACAACAATTAATTTACAAATTCATTGAACAGACGATACAGCCAGATCCATCAGTCTCGCTCAAGTGCAGTGCCCTATACCGAAAATTGTCTGGCACTTGGATTGATTCCCATTACCAAATGTGGGTATGCCCACCCTACTTGTATATGTAAATAAGAATAATTTCATATTCGCTGAATTGGTAAATGTTGACTTAAGTTGAGAAAGATTTGTGCAATTCATAATCCATGCGAACAAAAGCCGGTTTTAAAAGAGCTTTGCTAATAACTCATGAACTATAAAAAAAAAAAAAAAAAAAAAAATTTTCACATTATTTCTTCATTATTAAACTTCAGAATCAGAGTCCAGTCAGTTCATCTGTTCCCTTGTTCCTGTCTAAATTTCGATTATTGGTAACTCCAACAAATAAGTTGATTCTGACGCTGAGCTTACCGTGCGTTCTTTACGATGTCTGGCCTTTCGAAATACAAATTGGAGATATCAATGCTAGGATATCTGCCCTAAAATCTTTGAAAATGTCGCCTTAATGGAAATGTTGCCTCTCTTACCTTTGCATGAAATGTGACCCGTGAGACGCGTCACTCTATAGTGCTTATCCATATCTTTGCTGCAACACTGAGATGTAGTCTTTAAAGTTGGACAGTAACTGAGCAGCATTCCCCGAAGTGATTTAAATAATATTTTATGGTAATGCAACAACAACGTGAGGTGTTGGAACCAGTTTCCAATCAACACCGAAAAATATTTTCGTTGTGTGGGGTCGACTCCTGGCGAGGATCATTAAGCCTATGAAATTATTGTTGTCAGCTTCCTGAAAAGTCTGTCAGCCTGCTGAAGCAATTTAAAACTGCATCCGCGCCCTACATAGACCTTAGGGATCTATATTCATTTACTCGTTAGCTAAGTCTATATGTTAAATATTTATATTTCGATGTCGATGACAGCTTTTTTGCTGCAAGTATTTATTTTTAGTCACTGTGACCAAAACATCCCACACATGGCAGAGTCACAAAAGCGACGACTCTAAGCTTAATTGCTGTGCACTTTATTGCAACTGCTGCTGCCACAACTACGGCTACAGCAACAACGATAACTGCACTAAATACTAGCCTCTGCCATATAATGCTGATGTTATTGTTTGACTATTATTATTGTTGTTGCCTCCGGCACAAACACAAACGGCCTGTGACTACGTAACCGCGATTTATAAGGGCTCGTTTGTCGGCGGAACAATTTATTCACATACATTTCATGCATACAAACACAGTACATACGAATTATAAAAGTTTATGTGCACAAATACGCACAAATATATTTGTTATAAATGTTTTCTGCAGAAAGTGAACTGGTCTTTTCAGATGTATTTCGATAACTGGTCGATTTGGACTTTACTTATAGTAGTCGCTTTATAGATCCCGCTTCCAATCACTTTCTAGAAAATACAGTTATTCTAATAATATCTGCTGAACCACTAAATGCTACCCATCTTCAACCAATGGAACGGCAAAATCGTTAAAACGTTTGAAAGTTCATTTATCATGGCTGATATGTGAAATCTCGAGCAATATTTAACGAATATTGCCTGTGCAACATAAAGAGGCTTGGAAAATATAAAGGCGCTTTCTCACCAAAATAAAAATAAATGTTCGGTCTTATGGAAAATGTTCTCGTTTAGCGGGTTGTGAAGTCGTTGATTTGGATGGCTGCCACAAGAGTACATAGAAATAGGTTACTTGCCTTACTTTGCATGTAACCCTGATCATTTATCAAATAACAACAAAATACAAACAAAATTTGTTAAGAATTACATATTAATGCAATGTAAATGGAGTACAGCAACAGTATTTGTGGTAAGTTAATTATTTTTTACTCCCATTAAACGAATATGTATGTAGTTTCTTCCAAAGTTAGTTGGACAAGAATCTGCATTGGTTAAAATTTGATTTCAGAAAATCTGAACCCTGTTGGCCAATGAAAATTTTAGATTAAGTTAAAGTGGTTATCACTCTATATGAAGGAGGGAGTATACTTAAGCTCACTGTGCATTCGAGCTTCTCATTTATACGTATCAAAGATGTGCGGCGGAACTTTTCGCCTTCTTCTTTTCGCAGGGTAACCGATTCACATACCAAATGCATCATTAATGCTTTGTAGGAATAATAAACCAGTCAGAGTTAGTGAACGTGTGGTTAAGTCGAAAGTATTGACCATCCTGGACATAGCATTTTCCTTCTCTGTGATTTGCCTTTACAGTAAGTTTCGAATGGTTAAGAGGTTTTATTTGTACGCTATATCCTTGGAAGAACAGATCGGTGATCCTTGACATGTAGCGAACTGGTTCAGTACTAAACTTTACTCACCAATAATTTTTACAGAAGTTATTTTCAATTGCAAGGATTTTTTGGCTGTTTGACTAAACAGATCCATACTCTGTATGGATGACATCACATAGATATAGTTTGGCCGTAGCAGTTTACTGCTTTATTCTTGAGCTGTGAGTTTTGTGAGAATATCGCTCTTTTGAACAACACACCCATAATATCTTTCAGAACACTATCCCAGCTTGCTTTTAGAAAAACCAACCAAAAAAAAATAGTAAAGTAAAGAAATTGGGTTCTTCATATACCGTTTGATTTATAATGTTTTTAGGATGCAGATAATGGTTTGGTATACAGGGAGCCTGGCATAAAGTATGGCTTTGTTTTCCATAAGCTTAAGATTGTTAGAAATTACAGTGCACATCAAGCATCATATCGTATTGTGTTTGGTCGAAGATGGATTTTACTAATCTGCGTCTGCATTTTAATCAGAATATACAAACGTTTGGACGATTTAATGAAACAACGAAATGTTGCGTCACGCTCGCGGTGAACTGAGCACCCCCATTAGTGAAGATGGAACCGATTCAAAATTTTTTTGGATTGTCCGACCAGTTGTCAACAAAAAAATAAAAGAGTTGTCAATTGCTTTAATATTTATGTAAAAATCAGATAAATTAAAATCGCTAAAACATACCTAGATTCGTGGGCACTAACAGAAATTTAATAGAATGGATAAGCAGAGATATATAACACATTCTGGTCGACAATTGAGTTCTATTACTCAAATATTTGTCTTTGTAAATTTAAGAAACTAATTATTGTAATAAAGCACAAAGCCGAAAATATAGATAATACTCTAAAAAGGTTCCCGAAGAAAATTTTTTGAAAATATTATTAGAAGAAAATATATATTACACTTTCGAATAAATTTACCAAGGTTTTAATTGATCATATTTTTGAAAATATTCTTAGAAGAGCTGCCACATGTTAAAAAAGGAGATTCAATGAAATTAGAAATGTTTGTATTAATTTTTATAAGAAAGTGGTAAGCCTTACTAAACTTTCAGTCAAAAAATTATGAAGATAAATAAGCAACCTAAAAGAATGCTAACAGTTAAAAAATTGTTTGAAGAGTGTTGCCAATTCTGTTTTATTTTACTGAACTAAATTTATTTAATAAAATAATAAAAATAATTTATTAATAATAAATGAAAAAATAATAAAAATTTATGGAATTTTATTCCTCTTTAATAATGAACCTTGGTATTGAATTGTTTGCTTAAAGAAGATCCTTATTCGAGAGATGATCTCATTTTGATGATGATATTTTTTCTGTATATACATCTAAAATACCCACATGTTGAATAACAAAACAATCGCGTTTCCCGGAAGATTACATAAAAAGGACTTACCCATACACACATGCCCCTTGACAAAATATCCACAAAGAGAATTGGATGAAACTGGAGCAACCCGAATACCAATTGACAATAACTCGCATCTATTGTGTTCGATTGAGATCATGCATTCATGTTCATACTCCGACGTACATATTCACATATCAATTAATCATAAACCATGTTGTCGCAGAAGGCAACCATACACCTATTAATTGTTTATCTACCCGAGTAGAAGCAACAATGGCGACAACTACAACATCAATAATGAAAGCATTTAATATGAAGCGAGAGAGCATAACACAATACGTAATTGGTTGACATGTATGCCACCAATAAATACATACAAAACAAAAACACATCAATGTGTCGGACAACAACAACGCAAACAACATACAAACACAATATTGCACAAAAGTATGTTGGGGAAAAGACGCGAAATGAAAGAAAAATCGATCAATTCGGCATTCAGATTGAAAGAGGCCACGAAGTCGTCCATAAGTTTCTCATTTGTCACGGCTACACATCAAATAAATAACACAGGCCTATACGTGGTGTGTTCAGAAAATAACGGGAATGTTCTTCGACTGTGTTCTTCGACTTTAATGACATAGTGCATCATGAATTCTTGCCCCAAGGTCAAACGGTACTAATAAGGGGTACTACTGACAAGTGCAATGTCATTTCCGTGAAAACGGAAAAAAAAACGCCCGGATTTTTGGAAAAACAATTCATGGCTTTTGCACCACCATAATGCACCTGCTCACACTTCGTTGCTTGTTCGTGAATTCTTGTGACTTTTTCTTATGTTCAAAAATAAAGAGAACCTTAAAGGGTCCTCGTTTCACAAGTATACATGTAGGTGACATTAAAAGCGCATCGCTGGAAGAGCTAAAGGCTCTCCCAAAAATCGAGTTTGAGAAGTGTTTCGATGATTGGAAGAAGCGCTGGCATAAGTGCATAATATCTAATGAGGACTATTTTGAAAGCGAAAACATTAATGTAGACGAATGAATAAATATTTTTTTCAAAAAACGAAAATTCTCATTATTTTTTGAACACACCACTTACAAGTCATAAATGCCTCAACCTCTATACGAAACAGGAACAAAATGTTAGCGTTTGTTTTAAAATCGCAAATCGTTACAACCAATTATTGGCTTCAAATAAGCGCAAACCTCTGAAACTACGTCAGGTATCAAAAAGTCTTCCGTTGAAATAATGATGCTGTTATGCAGTCACTTTCCCGGGCAATATCTAAATTCACAAGACAAGTTGGCAGAGAAGTTCGTTAAACAGTTAGCGAAGCCACAACCGGTTATTAATATAAGATCAAGCGCAATCCCTAATTAGTCCCACATCGATATATAAGAGGGCGGCTACATAAGTACTTTGTGCGCAAAGGAAGAACGAAAACTTTCGAAATATGGCAATTTATTCCTCAACATATTCTCCTTTTAGCTCGATACATTTGAACTAGCGTCGCTCCAACTTCTTTAAGTTGTCTGAAAAATTATTTTTCTAAAAGTCTGCAAATAGGCACAATAATAACAGTAGACCCAGTGACCAGTTTACCAGAACGTCGATGTATATCACATCTTTTAAATCCTAAAAAGAGGTTTCCATCACCGCTCCGATCTATAGAACAGCCTGAACATTCTACGGAGTAATATTGCCAGATGTTTCCACTATTACTTGATCTTTGGAGTGTACCAGCGGACAAATGTTTCGTCAACGGTTATGAAACGTTACAGAAACTTCTTCGGATTACGTTTAAACAATATCAAACTCTGCTGTGAAATGATCTGATGGTTGCGGTTATTCGCCGGAATGAGCAAAGGCGATATCCATCCGCTTTTTTCTGGCCAATCTTTCACGCAGCATATGCTCCACTCAGCCCGATTGGGCTGAAATTTTGACAGTAGGCGTCTACGAGATATGTTTAAGATACCCGATATGCTTAATATATAGCGAACCACCAAGCATAATAGTTCAAATAGAAGTATCTCCCGATTAGTTACTTCACATTAGTTGGTGGAGCTAAGAGCTTCCTTCGTTGTACAATTTGGACAATACTTGTTTTCGTCATTGATTAATTTATCATTCAAACTACAATAGAACAGCGACAAATCGAATAGGACAAAAAGTCGAGATAAATTGTTTTGTCAAGTCTATGGCAACCTCAGCAACAACAATGCACACTAAAATAACGAATGACATTTGCAGTCATGCAATAATAAGTTGATATGTTATGCCATGTAAGTGTGGAGCTGTATTGCCATTTGCATGCCAACGCCGAGAGCTACAAACAACTCCATAGACGTCCAAAAATTCACATCGACGCAAATGCAACCGAGTTGTGCTTCGAAAGCATTGTTGCGTAAAGATTTGAAAATATAGTTGCGACACTTGTCCATACATACAGACGAAATTGTTTGAGTGGGCGGATTTAAGAGCACAGTTGTCAACAACAACAACAATGAGTGAGTTGATGCAACACACCAAAACCCGAAAGCCTCTGAACTGAAGGAAACACACGTCGGTGGCAATGTGTCAATGTCAGTTCGCATACACTCGGCAAACAACTGAATTATTGCTGTCATCAGTGGGGCAGCAACTAAGGTTATTAGACTCGTATGCTCGTGTGTTGTGGCGTAAACAAAAGTTGCGAAATGGAAATAAGTCGAAGCAATATTTGTTAGAATTCTTAGAGCATATGCAAATTTATTAGAGGATGACTTATATTTATATACATTTTTGCAAACTTCTGAAAGTATATTCTTAATTATGCTTCTGCGGGAGTATTTGAAGGCTAAATTTAGTACCACTGACAGAAAAAGTTTTGCTATTGTAGTCGAAACTTGAAAGGTACAAATAACATCATCACAAATGTGCTTAAATATGACGAAATAACCCAGTGATAAAAAATATAACGTTTAAGTTTTAATATTATGAGTATTTGGAAGAACACAGCCGTAAATGATGGTCAAAACTGTATAGAACAAACAAACAAACTTGTACAAACAAACTTTAGTATGTCAGATTGTACTAACAGGACCCCATTCACAGAATACGAATGTCAAATTTACTAGTTAAGCCATAAGTAACCCCGTTGACTCGCTCCGTCATAAAAAAAACTCCAGGTCAGTCGAATATCCATCCAAAGTTTGAACGAAAACATTGTCCATCAGAAGCATATTCCCAAGTTCACATCTTTTCTTCTGCGATACCAGCTGGCGGTGACAAATATAGCTGAAACCTCGGAAGAATCAAGTGAGGGAAGATTTATTTCTACCCGGTGCTGCAAACTTGTACTAAGAAGCATCAGAGCGAGGGCAAAACATTCAACTAGTTATAGAAGTATAGAAGTAAATTGTTTTTCGAAGGTATTATAGGAATGGAAGGTGTTTAAAGGTTTCCTTATCATACATGATGGAAATAAATAGGTCTAAACCTAAAATTTTCCTCCGCCATAGCTTCTGCATAAACTAAATAAAACAAGAGACCGTACTTATCAGGTTCAGTACTCACTTCAAAAATTTCTCTACTGTTGGCGGGTAACGAAGTTCACATCAAAACATTTTACGCATCGACAAAATTGATTGGTCTGTGCCGACTCCATTAATTTTAAATTCCAGCACCTTGGCTTATCTTAACGAAAAAAAGTCGATTCCTCTTGATTTTGGCAGCGTTTAAGTATCGTTTTAAGTGCTTTCGTTCACGTGTATAATTGATACACAAATTATTACTCTGCTGATCCAGGATTTTAAGCTTATGAAATACTTCTGTTTTGTCAGATATCGAAAGCCTCAGATAATATGGTCTGAGCTAATCAAACAACTCGAGCCGAGACTACAACTTTTAGTAAATAAGGGTTCAGTTAAGGTAATCTCTTCAATCACTTCTGAGATCTGTCAGATATCGACGTGGTTTATGGGTATGTGTATGGTTTATGTCGTGTAAGTCAGAGTCCACAGGTCTTAGTCGAAGTGCTTTAATCTTTCAATGTATAGGCACATGTGTACATAGTTATATGACATACACATTTCGAGCTTGCTGTCCATTCTTCGCATAAAGATTCTGATTTCACAAAAATCGATATTTGGCCGTTACGGATGCAACATTGCAACACAACTGAAACATGAACAACGAAAACTTCAGTATCTGTCCAGCAAAGGACTCTGCTGTTTTCATTTTACTCTTGTTGGCCGGCTGTTTGCGTTGCTGCAACTCATTGCTTTTGTGGGTTCTGCTGATAGACCGGCGCATATATACACAGATAGACGCAGCCCTCGGTGTTCTTGTTCCCCCTATTCACATATCGTCACATTCATTATATATGGCAAACGTGAATATTTTCGCAGAGACCGCACATTCATTTTCATTTCCGACAAATATCTTATGCACTGTTCAGCGTAAAATTGGGGCTGGGAGTACTTCGCTCCATACTCCGGCATTCTGGCAAACCACTTGAGTATAGAGCGAAACCACGACCTGACGGTGCATATATTCAAGCCCATATATCACAATTTTAAATTCCATTTGATTCTTTCACTTTATAGTATATAAAATAACTACCAGTAAAGATATCAGGGCAAACCTTTACCCAACGGATGATTTCAGTGTATGGCATCTCACGTCTAAATCGGCTGGACTGAATTGTAAAAATCGGACCATAGTTTTCAAGCCCCTATATAACTTGTAATAATTTCTTGTTTGCTTTGGAAGTGGTAGTTATTTTGTTCTCTAACCACTTGAGCGATGGGTTCGAAAAGTGTGAGCCACATACGAGATATGTTCAGAAAATAACGGGAATGTTTTTCGACTTTAATGTGCATCATGAATTCTTGCCTTAAGGTCAAACGGTCAATAAGGAGGACTACCTACCAGTTCAATGCCATTTTCGTGAAAACAAAAAGAAACGCCCGAATTTGTGGAAAAACAGTTCATGGCTTTTGCACCACGATAGTGCACCTGCTCACACTTAGTTGCTTGTTCGTAAATTCTTGGTCAAAGACAATACTATAACGAGGCCCCAGATTCCATATTCGACAGACATCGCTCCGTGTGAGTTTTTCCTATTTCCAAAAATAAAGAGAACCTTAAAGGGCCGTCGTTTTAGCAGTATAGATGACATTAAAAGCGCATTGCTGAAAGAGCTAAAGAGCTTAAAGCTATCCCAAAAATCGAGTTTAAGAGTCCAAAGGGAGTTCAATTCAACTCCCATCTAACTATAATTTTTTTAATTTTTCACTAAGAGGAGAATAGTATAATGGATGAACTGATGCAGAATAGGATCACACTGAATTCACTTACAACTTAATTCCCAATAGATTAGCAGTCGTTTCACTCCGGCTAGATTCTAAAGTCCTCAACTACTTCTTAGAATATTTTTCGAAGAAATCGTTTTGGAATTATTGATCGTTATCATTGTTTGATGAATCACGTACAAAAATATATATTTACAATTGGTAATTTTTACAATTGGCGAGCTCCATTTCAACCATCCAACTCCACTTTAACCAAAGAACTATATCTTGAATTGAAATCATTTAGTAACATCTTTTTAATTAATCAGTGAATAAATATATATCTAAAGTACTTTGGATTGATATTTTGTTTTTACGTCAACTGCAATCATTTTTATCAGTAGTAATTTAGTTGACATTGCTACAAAAACAAAAGTCCACAAATATTTTACCTTTCTTGCAGGTCGACGGCAACTCATTTCGCAACATTATTCGAGGCCAGACTCTTCAGCATTTCGAAAATGTCTACATTTTCCTCTACCATCCCCCTTAATACGAATACAAGAGGTATAGCCTTCATTTCGACAAAATCCACCAAGCAGCTTCTTCATTCTAAGCTTTGAGATATTGCAGAGATCTTCAGTATATATTATTTATCGTCATATCATGCTTGCTTGTAATAGTTTTACTTATACTAAAATATCCGAAGTTTTGAAGAAGACCGACGAGTAGGGCTCCATAAAGGATGTTTACTAATGAAACATCTTTATCTCTGACTCTAATCTGCTCTCAAAGCTCAAGTATCAATTATACGGATTGACGATGCTAAAAAGATATTAGTTAATGGCTTTCAAGTTCAGATATTAGTTCAAGTAGATTATATGGAAAGTAGTTCCTCTCCCCGAAGAGACATACCTTTGATCGTTGTACTCTTGTTGTACTACTGTAGATTAGCTTTTCAAGTTCTTCTCTAAGAAACAATTTCATAATAGATGATCATTGGAGTGAACAAATATCCAACGTACTACTGAATCTGTTCTAAGCTTGTTTACGTTGTCAATATATAGGCTATACACGACTCATTAGTACTACGAGAAAAAGCATTCAGTCCTTTAACAGGTCCAACATAATAGTAGTTGTGTGCTTTATTAAATAAAGGTACGTGTTAATATTTACTCATAAATTTATTTGAAAAGATAACTTGTAATTGTTCTATATATTATATTTCATACAAACTGATAGTGCGCACGAGTGATAATTTCCTTATAATAATTGAAATCAAATATATTTAATAATTTTGCAAATTTTTTAGAAGCAAATCAGTTACTCAGTTTCATACAAAGTAAGTCTATTGAACATAAACTTCTCAGGAGGTTAGATTGTTCTGCCTTCGGTGATCAACCTAAGAGATGAAGTCATACCTTCAAAATTTATAAGATTTAAAAAGCTCTTTAAGTAAGTTCTACACAAATTTAAAAACTTGGAAAATATCACAACCCATCCAAGTATTCATCAAGCTTTTTCTTTCCATAACCTAAAAAAAAGTTTATATGCCCTTCACAAAAAAAAATCAATAATGAGTGCTTGGAAAATATGTCATATTTCTTTCAATAATTTTACTTATTCATTGTTTTATATACTGTAAAGATTTTCTTATATTCACTATTAATCCTGCTGACGAAAAAACCAAAATTCTCTCAGATCTTAAACGCGAGTTGGGTTTCCTTTTAAAAATTGTGACTACTAAGAGAAACTATTTATGCCCTTCTAACAGAATATAATCGTGGGGTATGTATTTATCCTTCTATTCTGCAGCGTCTTTGTGGTCGAATATTGTATTCATCTATCTATTTATATTAAGTTGTATTTTTAACTCTCGGAGATGTCTATATTGGCATTTTAAATTATCTACTTAAATATTACACTTTATGATTAGTCCCGCTAATTTACATTACTTAAATATATAAAAACTGTCTTAAATTAATCCAAATTGCTACATTAACCTAAGTATTAAAAAAAAAAAAAAAAAAAAAAAAAAGAGGACGGAAACAGCCTATTACAAATGAAATAAGCTGTTTCAATTCATTGAATGTATATGAAGTTTTCGGTCAGGTTCGGCTTTAAGAATCAGTCAGAAAATTTTCGTAACCAAAGAGGTTTCATTTGAAATTTGAGGAAATAGGAGTTAAAATTGGAGTTCTCAGGCACTCTGAAGAAAGCAGTCTACTATTGAAATATATAAGTGAAAAAGTGAAATAGGTCAAAAAGTGAACTACGACTGTGGTACCGCCCATTTTTGTATGAATATCGGTACTTTATGAACCTCCTAACCAATTAACAGAACAAATTTCTGACTGCTTTTCAAATAAGTTTAGCCTCTTAATGAAATGGCAGAAATCTTAAGAGAGATACAAACATAAAATTTAATACAAATGTACTTGATAGGAGGTATTAATTTTTCCAAAAAATTTTATGATTCTTTGTTCGTTTCGCTACCCTCTAATGCTTGACAAATCGAATACAACTAACATAGAATGAGCGATTTCAATGCAAAACTTTCTCAAACACTCATAAAATAATTACTTGGGTATCTCGAAAAATAAGCGAGATGGTTTAAACCCAACGCGATCTACCTTAGACTCTTTAAATCCCTAAAGCCTTTGAAGTAGTTGTTTAACTTTGGGTTCTGCCCAGACCTAGACCTTCATTAATTGTTCGCTCTACAATTTGACGCACGCACAAGAGACACACAAATATTCCATTTCGTAAATGTGTATATATGTGTGCAATTCTCGTAAGCATTTCCACATTAATATATACTTAAGCACCATTACCTCGCCAAAGTCGTGATTATGTTTCAATTTGATATGCTTAAAGCACCGAAAAGGCAATTCATCAAAGCTGTGCAACACCGCAATTTCGCACAAATGCACATATAAACGCGAACATTTGAAACAATTTCCATAAACACTTATTTATGGCATAAGCACCTTTTTGTATGCATTATAATAACGCATTTCTAGATATCACTTATACATATTTATGTATTTATATATATTAAATTGCATGCTATTAACAGACACGTGCTTCATTCCTGACCTTAATTTGTGATGCTTATGTGTGTATAACTGTTTGCATTTGTTTACTAAATGTATTTGACTACAGTTATTTCAACATATACAAAATCAAATTTGCATACGTTTCGTAAAGTATAAGTATTCATGTCCTCTTGTATATTAATAACAGTAAACGAGCTTTACTTACTACAGTGTTTGCACATAAGCGCTCTCACACTAACTCTCCCTGTAAGAATAATTGACCAAATGTTCTCATGTTCTCAGAGAGCGTAAACCAGTTTGAGAGTCAATCATTTTTTGGAGGGTTATATGCATACATAACCTTATATATACTGATGTGATAAGTATATACAAGTTCGTAGGGATTTCTATATATACTCCGATTGATGATTTACGCACAACTCGGTAGATAGCCACATAGCTGTAACTAATATGCAGATCCACGTATGCAGATATGTGTTCATACTAATGTAATTGTATTCATCGTTGCCAATAACTTGAAAATATGTTCTAATTGGAGGCCTGTGTTTTTGCACCGGCAACAGCTTTCAACTTATGTAAGTACTTACAAATACTAATTGTGTACACATGTGTTGACAGTATCAGCAACAGTACCGTTTTTCGGTACTTTATACTTCAGGCGACTTAAGGTTGTAATCAACTCTTTCAAGAGAAAACTTGTAAGGTAGAGCTATTAAAACTTTGGGCGTGAAGTGACTTAATGTCACAAGTTCGTGTTTAGGGTCCAGTGTTCTTTGAATTATTTTAGAAAATCCGATACAATGACGAACAATTAATTAGTAGACAAATTTTGTTGAGAAAGGATGCTAAATGGATGCTAAACACCAATTAAAGGTGATATTTGAATTGAGTTAACGGAAAGCCTTTGTAAACTTTGTTTTCGAGTAGTATAAAATATTAAATTTCAGAATGGTCAATAAATTTGTGTTTAAAACCAATGCTGGTTGTTTTTCATCTTACAGAAAGAGAAACAAGATATCTGAAATAATTTTTGAAAGAAGAAAAGCGTTAATCATCTAGCAGTAGTTAGGAGAGCAATTCTGGAAGCATCGTACTGAAAAGTAAAATAAAATAAAATAAAAACATGAACTACAACAACAATAGCAAGTTCTTTGCATTTTGAGGAGTTCGGTATAACGTTAATGTTTCTCTTCGTTAGCGAAAGCACAAATGATAGCTATTACTTGCTCTTTGTGAGATCAACCGCTTCACTCTTTGCAATCACTTGGCATAGCTGACTATCCTAAACCATGGTTGTTTTCAGAGAGCGTAGATGAAAAGGGATCTTAGGTGAAAAGGAAGGAAGGCCAACTGGAATTAATGCAAAAAGTTCGACCCCCCCTCTCTAACGGCGTATGGCTCCAAGGAAAAAAATACAACCGATAAAATTACAATATTCCAAATTCTCTTCGATAATTTCCCTCCCTTGTCACACAGACATAGAGAATAAAAAAGGCAGATAAGAAGAAGAAGACCAGTGTTTGTGGTTTCCCAACACCAGTTTCATCTTCAAATGTTACTGCAAATAGCGGACCAATTAAAAAAATACTGGGAGTTGGAATACCATCACCATAGATGAATCACATAATTGAGAAATGTTGGTTTATGATAGTCATGCAGAATTCCAAAACGGAATTAATTTAAATTATTACACCATCCCGTAAGGAATGGTGAGTTGAGGATCTTAGTTGCTCCTTTAAGTGCAGCTGGGGTTAGAAATTTTTCCAATATCTCACTTTTAACCAACCGACTAAAGTTTAAATGCTAGAACTTCGGTTCATCAAAAACGCTTTTCTAAGGTAGGTATTTCGAGTCTAAGTTAATCTTGAAGCAATTATATAGAGATTTAAATTAAGTGTTCAACTTCTCACCACAACACTTCCTTTCTAATGAAGCTCTTTATATAGCTAGTAACGTGCTCTAAAGGAGACTGCCGACCACCGATGCAAAACCATTTTAACAGACCTGGAGTATTTAAGACTTGTGAACGACTTAAGTGAATTTTGACATTGTACAACTTAAACTCTCTCCCTGTCTTATAGGAGGTTTCACAACTCAAAGTGCTCATCCCAACACCGCTATTGGGTAACAATGCTCGAACACCCAGCAGGAACCAGAGCCGCTGATTTTTGTCTTGATTATGGTCTATCGCCATATTTCAGTGCCTGTTTATGGGTCACATATTCACCGACCCTATTGTCTTTTTGCTAATGTTTATGTATCGATTTCTCTTCGCCATTTGGCGGTAAACCTCAATTTTATGCATTTGACATTCACAGCTTTGACAATGTTAATTATGGCTTATTATAAACAGCAGCTGTTTTCTATAATTTCAATAAATTTGTTGTAGACAATTGCATGGAAGCGTTGCGCACATTTCGAACCCACATAATCAATTATGCGTTAATGTTTGCATTTTGCTTAATGCAATAACAAATGCCTCTGTGTATATGCACCGGAAGAGATAATGAGCGCGAAATTTTAGGGGAAGGAATCATGCTACGACTAGCATTTCGAATTATATTTATTATACTGATTTGAAGTTGCAAGCAGGGAAAACTGCTCATTTTTAATTGGTATTGCTTACTTCACTGAAAATCAAGTTTCCACTCCATCGAGGTCCTTTCATACCCAATCCCTTTCTCTAATGCTTAATATAATATCCTTCTTTGGAACACTCTGCTCCTTTTTTACTGTCTTAAAAGTCTCTCCAAATAGGTTTGGAATGTGCTGCCGAATTGACAGACCTCAACCGTATATAATTCGGTTCCGTTTCGCTTACATAGACGCTACTGTCGTGACAACGCTTGACAACCTCTTAATTAAGAGCTATCCAGTCGCTTCTTTGATCCTCAAATTGAAGCCAAGTCCATTTCCAGTTCTCACCGCCTTATTAGCTTAACGAATTTAAGCCAATCGATGAGTTTGATTCGCTAAATTTGAGGTTACATAGTTCATGTGCATTATCTTTTCATTTTTTGGAATATTCTTCTTTATCAGATCCATTAAATCTTCCAAAAAATCCTCCTCTTGAACACTCCAAAATCCGCCTCAACGGATATTGTCATTCTTAACGTTTAGGCGTTAGGACAGTATGGCGAAAATTTTCTACAATGTTAGTGGATGGGAAAATTTACTCAACAATGGCCTACTCTGTCCAAGACAGCACCTACCGGCAGCAGAGGATACGTCGCATTTGACGGAAAACGTTGATTATCTATACATATACTAGCTCCAAACGAACTAAACAAAAATTTCTACAAATCTAAAGTCATGGCTGTTCACAGCAGTAATAGCAGACATCACCTCTCACCCTCTCCCAGCACCAAATCTTTTCGGGAAGATTGCATAAAATTAAATGAAGGGGTTAAGCCAGTCTAGAACACTCAAAAAAAGAATTATTGGAGTAAATAAAATATCATTTTCTCTGTTTCAGGCTTTGTTAAACGTATATTTGAGTGTATACAAAAAATGTTTATAGTGAAATTTTGCTACAAAATGGCGGCTATTGGACAGAAATTCGGAATCATATTTTTCAAAAGGGCGTCAACGGGCGGCGGTGATTTTAGGAACCAGAATCTGAAACAAAATGAAAAACGGGTTTTTAATCTACATAACATTTCCTAGTAAAGTACGCAAAATGGCGCACTTGCAAAAAAGGTTAAAATTTGTACCAAAAAATTAGGAGCAAATAGTCTATAAGTGCATTAGTAGCAAAATTTATATGCAGTTTACTAGATGATGCTACTGCGAAGCAAAAGCTAAAATTTCAAGTGCATACATGTAATAGTCCTCGATTACCATTGTGGCCTTATTTGAAAAATGCTTCGAAAAGAACGCGGATGAAGTTTTAGGCAAATGTTTCGATATTATGGCAAATTAGACACGAAAAATTATTTTCCGTTATTCTAGCAAGTGAATAATGTTCATAGTACCCAAAAATGTACTTTTAGCCAAAAAATAATAATTATTTTCAAATCCTATACTGGCCTAAGTACATTACGTACAGCGAGATGGTTAGCTCTGTTTGACGGTCCAAAGGAAATTCAAAAAGGGAATATATCTCCTAATGATCCATTTGCAAATCTAAATTGTAAAGTTCTAAATTCTAAAATCTAAATAAATAAAGAAATTGGCAGAGAACAACAAGACTAGTGAAGTCTGAAGCCCGGTGGTTACCAATTAGTTGCCTTATTGGATTCCTTTTTCAGTCGATATATTTTTGTAAGGAATAATCCTATGCATGTATGTATCCAATGTTTTTGGACCTTTTTCTGTTGACCAGATGGAGTTGACGTCTTGTTATAAACAATACATCGCGGTGAATAGAATTTTAAAAGAAATTCGTGTATTACTTAAAGATGTCGGAAATTGAAACTGGTACAGAAAAATCGATTCCTTATGGTAATCGAAAAAAATTTAATGAAGTTCCACAAAAATTGTTTCCTTTCCTGAAAAAGCGATAAACTGACCAATTTTTACGACGAAATATTTTACCTATTGGGGTACCCATGAATGTATACTCGTTGTATTTCGACAGACACTATTGAACTGCATTTAGAGCCGGCATTGTTGAGGATGAAGCTACTGTTATTAAAGCGGGTCGACTCGTCTAGTGGTTGTATGGTTTTATCATCGTTTTTGTGTTTTTACACTCTGCTCCTAATTGATGGTGCGAGCATAAGAGAACAACCAGTGAAGGTACCGGTCGGCCAAAGCAAACAGCAACAAAACCATGTAAATGTTCGCATTTAAATAAAAGCGGTAGAAGTAAAAGCTCGGCTTGTTCATTGCGTTGTTTTTGTGTGAAATTGGTTAATGTTGATATTTTGCTTTTGTTTCGGCTGTTGTTGCGGCAGCAATTTGTGACAGGAAAAGGCGCTAACAGCAGCTACCGCTATACGGAAATGCACTTTTAGAAATATTATTGCAAATATGACTTTGTCAATTTGTACTTTCGGGCGATTTTCCTCTAATGGGATCGTGAAGACCGCGTCTTCATCTTAACTTCTAATTTAAGCTGGTGGCTTTAAACATTATCTCATTTAATTTCAGTGATCTCAAAAATATGGTAACCCCATTCATAGCCGCGCAGAGCATAGTAAAATGAAAATGCAATTAATTTATGGATAAATATTGACTAATATTATGTAAGGTTTTTGTATTATAGTATAAACATTATTTAAATTTATTAAAATTTAAAAAATGAGCCTGGATGCTAAGTGGTGAAATCAAGTTCTATAACCAAAGCATACAATCTACCAACCAAAGCATCTTATCCGGTGTTTTCGGCACCAACACTATGTTCCATGAGTCACTTCTTCAACTCCTTCTCGTAACGTTCAAGCTCGTATCACAATTCAACTCGGCGATCTTTCGTCGTCACTCGTTCACCTTCTCTCCTGTGTAACCTTCCGCTTGTTTTTTGTCACTCTCACACTCAACTTCGAAGAGCGTTTGCCGTAAATTACGCACTAAAGTTTACTTTTCGTGCAGCAGATGCTATTGATCTTCACGTTATTTTTTAGGATCGGTATTTTCTTAAGTCCCTACCTTTAACTCAATTAAATTAAATCTCGGATAGTTTGTTCTTATTTGCGGAGCGCTCCGATAAAAGTTCTGTCTTTACTTTCCTCACTTTGAAGCGTGCTCTGACAAACTGATCCTCCAGGCAGCAGGTCTAGCGGAGGTAAGCCCTGAAAGAAATTATATGATACAGTTATATATGAAACGCCATTTTAATAATATATTTAGGATATTATTAGGCAAGGCTTCTTAAGAACGAGGTAGACCTAGCTGGTGTCAATGAGTTTGTAGACAGAACCTTACAAGTATTCATTCACCAAACCTAGTAAGGGAAATCCCTAAAAGGCAGATAAAACATTGAGTTCGGTGATGCACCACAGAGAATGCGAAATAAACGATTGTGGTAGCTACATAATCTCCTTTTTTACGGAACACATTTTTTTTCGAATAAATCTTAAAGCACGTCTAACTTATTCAGAAGAAAAATTTCACCAATTCACGAACGTACAGCTTTGGAAAAATAAAATTTTTTTTATTTTTTTGTTGGGTGTCAGGTAAGGTGAGGTTACCGTAAAGATATGCTATGAAAGATTAGAGAAGATAATTTCTGGCGTTATAGTAATCAAGATAAGAACATACATCATATATATTTCAATAAATTTTTGTGGATACCGTAAAAATACCATTCAAACTTTTAAGTATAAAGCATAAAATAAATGAGTTCATAACAGAATAAATGCTCGATTTTGAAGAGGAAAATAGGAAAACGCTGGAAAATAGTTTCAAACTGGATTAATGGTATCGGTCAGTTGAACTATCGGATCTGTTCTCTTGAAATCATTTTTTGATTTCTGAAAAAAATATGGTTACTTAAAATGTTATCTAATAAAGACGTGCGTAGTTTGATCATTCTTGAAATTTTTTGAATCATTCAATAAGATCATTTTGATGGAATTACGAAAAGCGTAACAAGGGTACCGAAATTTCTTAGATGGGATGGGTTAGATCTTTCAATTGTTGGATAACTAAGGGACTATAATACTAACCTCTTTTACGATACAAAAATTACCGTTCTTTTATCTTAAATAAAGTGTGTGAAGAGTCCCGCATAAAAATCTGATGAAATTGGGCACCTCTCTTTAAATATTTAATAAATCCGTCCATCTGGCCGTGTAACCGTCTGTCTTTTACTTGAGTAAAAACTGATATATCTTGTTGATAATTTGTATAAGCTTTTCTTGGCAATCTGCGGAGGTTGCTATTAGAGATAAGCCGCACTCATAAAATGGCGTTAATCGAAAAATTATAAAGTGCTATAATTAAAGCACAAATGAAGCCACAAATTTAGTGTGGAGAAACCTTTTAAGAAGAGCCGTTTGTTGTTTAAATAGTCTCGAAACGTGGGCAATGCCCCGCCCGTTAATAGGGTTTATATAGATATCTCACAAACAAAAAAGCTATCCCAATGATAGCTAAAAATGATACAGAAAGATGACATGCGAACGGGTGCTGTACCGCCCCTTTTGGGTGAAATCCCATATCTCAGCAACTTCTCCACCAAATTCAATAAAATTTTACGTACCGCATCATCTTGACATCGGTATATTATAGTTTGAGAGCGTGCGAAATCACTTTCGGTTGGCTTTATACCACATTTATCGGTCAATATTTACGATACCTTAGAAAAATTAAGTGAAAGTATAATCTTCGATATATAGTATTCGATATACAGTTTGTTATGCCAAAATTCTATCAATGTAAATATTTACTAGTTCCAATACACCCAATATAGTGATTGTAGACTTTCCGCCTGGCTTTATACCGTACATATCGCTCAATATGTGTGATATTTTAATGAATCTCTCTTAGGACATATTATTTTAACCATAATTTGGTTTAGCATTAATTATGCGTGACATCGACCCAAACCATCGCCTATCCCCTATGCCCTATAATAATTATTTTTATAAAGCTAATATTGGGTTTTGTTCCTCTCAGTTTTGTTTGTTTCGCATCTGGATTATATTACCCGATAGTAAAAATTTGTGACATGCATATGTACTATCTTTCCATAACACTAAAATTATGAACATAGTCAATTAGGTAGATTTTAATAAAAATATTTAGGTTACGTAACAAAATTTAGTGACGAAGCTAACTGAATCCATAATCTACGTTACTTATAATGTTATCGTCGCATAACGAATGCTGAATTAAAGTGTTACCAGCAACCGAAAATATTTGTTCGTCTTTGATTACACCCTTACTTGTTAAAATTAAGGAGTTAGCTAGAATGTGTAGAGCGAGTATAACGAGGATTTTAACTGAAAAGTTGGTTTGTAAATATATGGTATATGTTCTTAGTTGAGTTTATTTTCACCTGAAAGATTTTTTTTGTAAATTCAAAATATTTGAAAAGTTGAGTTCCTGAATTTTGTCTGACCGGGTGCTTTAAATGCTTTCTCGGTAACTAAAAGAAAAGGAATTTTGACTGTATTTTTTGTATATATGTATGTATGAGTATTCTCGAAAAAGAACGAAATATATTTTTTAATCCTTTTTAACTAGTTTTTAGGTTTTCGTTTCCTAAAATTACATGTTATACATTTAAATTTATATTCTTTACAAGCGGAACACCCTAAACCATCTTACTCACACTTTGAACTTCAAAACTGCAGTTACACTCTCTCATACATTTGTAACTAACTGGAGAAATTTATGTATTTTTTAAAAACAAAATTTGCGTATTTCGGTTTTGAACTTATACCAGAGAATGCTAATGACATTCTTTGTTGTATGTGTATAGTATGGCCAATATAAGTATACTTTTACGAGCTCTGCGCTTATATCAGCCCATTTATTTTCATCGTTTGCTAAGAATATAATCGTATAAGTATTTGTGCCAAAAAAATGTATTACATAGTTACAAATATATGTTAGTCTACGGCTGAAATTAAAAACAAAATAACAGAACCGGATTTGGCCAAATTAATGTGTACAATAACTTTTGGCAAATAGAATTCTATGTATGTGAGGAAAAATAACCATTTTATATTGACACTTAACATATATTCGCATCAATTAGACTCCAATAAATTCGATAACAGAAAACAACAACAACAAAATAGATATGTAGTGGAGCTGACAAAAAAAAAAGCTAGTAACAACAGAAAATATATATTTGTAGTAAAACTGTAAAGTAATTAAGTAGAACTACAACTACAAATGCAAAACGATGACGTGTAGCATGAAGATTTTCGGTCCAAAGCAAGCGGTAGCCGACTGCGACAGCCAACATACTACAACATACTTAATAGAGACGCATTTGCTTGGTGTTGTTACTTCATACAGTTATTCGATTAGAACTGAACAGATTTTCTGAAGCAATAATAATAAACAATAATAGGGGCAACAATTAAAAGACCGTCTTGCAATCAGCGAATGTCCACAAAATTTTTAAGGTACACAGGCTTCGTTGAAATAATACCCAAAACTAAGAAGTGGTCCCTATATATCACGGAGAAGTTTATTAAGAAATATTTCAGAAATAGTTTGGACCCCGGTCTAAAATAGCTTTTATATGTCTCAATGCCGGTGGCCAGTTGTTGGAGTTAATTTGATCAAAACGAGGTAGAATCATCTGAACACTTCCTTCATGACTGTCTCCATCTATGGGACACACAAGTGAGTTAACGAGAATTTTTGATCGATTCAAGGCTAGTTTGCTGATAAAAGAAGTCCGAAGAAGATTTGAAGGAGTTTACCGGTTTGACTTTTGGGAACAGGCGTGTGTGCAGGTGAGCGTGGAAGGTGTTTTGGAATAATTTCGAACGGAATTGGACGTGAATGCAAAGGTTTAGATGTACATATCGGATATAATGGATATATAGATGCATGTATATTATGTCGGTGTGCTTATGTAACCATTAGCTGCCGACTACTGTCATTTTATTGCATTTTGGTGTGCAGTAAAAATTTCGGTTTTTCTATGGCTTCATACCGATGCGAGTTTTTTTAGGTTCATTTATTTGTACAGAGATTGCTGAATATAAAAGAAATTTAAGCAACAACAATAACAAAATGCACACGAAAAGCAAATACGTACATAGAGGTAGGACAAAGAGATAGCGGTAGAAAAACAGGAATAGCATAAAAACAGCAGAAGTGAAAATTGCGAATAAATTTGTAGAAAGGGAAGAATAAGAAGAAGAATAGCGAAGCAAAGCATGGAAAACACAGGCGAATAATTGAAATAGTTTTTGTGGGTGAGTGTGTCTGTTCGCGCTTGTTCTGCGTTTTTCTTTCATTTGAACGCCTTTAAACTCAATCGAATTTTCATATCTTTTCTCCATTGCAGTGTGTGGAAGCGGAAATACCAGCATGTACATGTGTTTTTGTACAACTACATGTATGTATGTGCAGTGCATATTATTGCTAGCAAGCTTGGAAGAAATGCATTTTAAGTAATTGAAGGTGCGAAAATATTTTTTGTGAGTTGCGAATTACTCAGTGCAATTTAAAAAATATTAGTTATTGTGAATAGCGAGCAAATTCGATTTTCAATCATTTTTTTTATAATATTTCTTTTTGTTTTTTAGTTGTTATTTTTAGTCGTTTTATGCATTTCTGACATGTGCAATTACTATCAACTTTTATTGTGAAACGTTTGCTGAAAAATCATCAAATTAATTGTATTTTGAAATGTGCATATGATAAATTGGTGTTGTAAAAAGTAGTAAATATGTTTATAAATATTTTTATATTAATTTTTTATTTATAAATGGTGGCTGACGTAATAGAAACGCTGTTACTCAAAGTATTTGATTGCAGTAATGTGGCTTTCACGAAGAAGAGCGGTGCCAGAGGTGTATAAATTAAATTGATTTTATAAAATATAAAATAATTAAAAAATTAATAAAAAAATTATAATAACGGAGAATAATAGAAATAAAAAATATAAAAAGATACAAAAAAATACAGAAAAAAATAATGGAAAAATTGCATATGGTTTTGTAGAAATAACTGAAGTATTTTGCTTTATTGTCCCTATTTTTATATCGCCAGATAAGTTTTATAAAAGTGTTGATAATCAAATACTGGCATATTAATCCACAAAAGTTGTCCTTAAATTCGATCCCTAAATCGTTCGTTCCTTAAAATGTAAAAAACTACATTTAATAACTTAATAATGAACTTCCATGGTAAGAAAACTAGTATAAATTTCTAAATAAAACGCTATTTCACAAATTTTTAAAATATTACCGAAAATATTCATGAAATGAAGAGGAAATATAACGTGAAATTTCCGAAAAATAATTCTAAAAACTTTATAATAAACTTAAGCAAAACTTTATAAACAAAAGTTTATTATTTCTTATAAAACTAATATAAGAAATTCAAAAAAAGAAAATCAAAAGACTTGCTTAAAAATTTACATTAAAAAGCATCTAACTATGTACAATACTCTAAAAAAACCGATGAAAAATTACACCAAAATTAAAAAAAAAACTTCGAATTAAAACCTTTTTTCTCAAGAAAAATTTTTTTCACATGCAATTTTTTTTATTTACTGAAATTTACACAAAAAAATTTTAATTTTATTTTACATTTTCTTTAAAATAAGAAATCCCTTAAGGAGGAGCGAAATTATAGGAAAAATTTCAAAATTAAAAATTAATTTAAAATAAATTTTTTTTTTTGTCCAAACTTGGTTTCACAATAAACTTTACCGAAATTTACAGAACAAATGAGTTAAAGTTTTCAATATTTTTCTTGAAAAATTACAGCCGAGAAAAGGTCATTACGTCACTATGTCACGTTCATAAGGTGCAGAGTTCTTAGTCATTTAACAATAATTATTTCAACCCGTAACATATCACACCAATATTTAACTGATAAACTGATGCGAATAAATAAAAATTATTTGTCCTAAAAAAAAAAAAAATAGAAAAATTTTAAATTTCAATGCAAATATTTTAAATCCCTTAAACCATACAAATCATTAGCTCTTTTCTCATAAAAACTTTTGCCACCACTCCCCTAAGATATTCAAAATTCAATTACGTTAAATATAAGTTTTGAATAATATAATATTTGGAAAAGCCTTTTCCGAGTACATAAAACCAACACAGTTAATTTCGGCGATTTTTAACTAGCAGTGTTTAATAATCGCGCGGTTTATTGTTTTTTTCTCGTAGTTTTTTCATTTGTTCTAAACAAAATTTTAGAGCCAACACACATGTAGCACACACATTTCATTGTTTTGCAGTTTTCCATTAACCACTGCAGACAAATTAAAATTAGTTCGGTGGAATTCCAGAATTTTTAGACGCCCAACAAGGGCTATAAAGTGAAATACCAATACCAGCAACATCAACGAAAATTTCACCACATCTACTACAATCCCGGCTTCAACTTTAACTCGCCCAAAATTTCCACCTCCACCGTCCGTTGCGCCGTCTAGTTGTGTTTGTTGCGGGCGATGCAAGTGTATGTACCCTGATCGGCGGTACGCTGCACATTCTTGATGAGGAGGGTGCCGTTCTGAACACGCTGACACCATCTGGAATGGAAATGTGCACGGTAAAAGTGTTAGTGACTGGCGCAATAAAGCAAAACAATCACTTGCATTCATAAATTTACATAAACATTAGGGTGGTTTAGTTTTGTGAAGGCAAATATCTTCATCAGTTGATTCAAATCTAGTCAGTCTAAACTTTGCTGAAATACTAGGGATAAACTTATATCTGGTAGAAGGTACTGGCAGTTTTTGGTCTCGATAAGAACAGTGAACAATTTTATTTAAAATTTTTAGCAACAATTTTTATTTGAACACTTAAACACGAACCATACTAATGTGGGCATATTTCATCTCTTGCCACATGCTGCACGTACCACTCGCGCTTTATGCAATATGCAATAACTCGTCGAGCGGAAATGCCCGCAGAAAGAGAATTTCGTTCGCAAGGTCCTTCTCACATTGAAACCAACGATGGACGATGGAACCGTTAAGCTGAGCTGTCAGCAAAGTTCATACGACTGGTATGGATATATTCATCTGAGCTCGAAAATTAATGAATATGAACTTGTTTATGGGTGCTCACCTTTCTCTATGATGATGTGTCGATTGGATATCCTGCCACAAGACATTTGAGAAAAAAGGTCTTTCCTGCCACCGCAGATAGTTTCAGCATCATGCGCACATATGGCATACCTGTGCGATAGGAAGATAAAATATATATGAGTAACCTTGTAGGTGTGTAAAAAAATATCTAAACGAACATTTAAGGTTCTTTCCCGACGAAATTTTCAAGTATTTTAGCGCATCCTGTTAATCGCTCTAGGTATGTGCGGATATATGTGTGTGAGAAAATGCTTGATTCTGCCCAATAATATTATTGTATAATATATTAATATTTATACATATTGAAATAATATATTAATATTTTAATATATTAATATTTATACATATTGATATTGAATACATATTTTTATTGAAAACATTGAGAACGAATGATTTTGTAGAAATGTTCTCTGTGAAATGAGGGGGTAATTTTGCCCTAATTGAAATTAGTGAACTTAAGACGACATCTAAGGGTTAAATTGTCCTAAACAATTATTTGTCGGAAAATTTAACAATAAATAATTTTGTAGAACATCTTAATTAAGTAATTGTATGATGAACGGAACCTTCTGGTATCATTAAAGAAAAATTAAGAGATCTCTCGAGGGTTAAGAAGCTTTATTTGTTGAAAATTTGATCTGATACCATTTTGATTTATCTGTCTAACTCTTGAACAGGCCATTTTGAACATATTTATTATAATAGAACTTAAAGGTGGCTAATGTGTTCGGGTGCTCTCCAGATTTGTTTTTGAAAATTTTAATCAGAACGCATCTTGCAGAATGTTCTATTTTATTAGCTGTTAATAAAATTGGCAATTCTGACCATTTTCTTTTGCATGTTTAAAGATAAAGTGCACTCTAGAAAATTAAAATATTCGCTGCCGATCTTCATAAACTAAATTTTTATCTATAAACTTTACGCTAATACATACCTTGAAATCTTTTCTCGCTTTTATCTCGAAAATTGAAATAACCTACCCAATTCAGAGAAGGCTAAGCATCGTTAAGATTCAGAAAGATGGGATTCCGCGACTGTGCAATTAACGCTTGGAGTTACCGATAAAACTTATCGAAACAAGAATTTACGGGTTTTTTCTTATGGCTTTCTTTTTCTTGCATATTTTAAGATACAAGAACTTAAGAGAGAGAGCCCCTTGTAAGTAGAGCGAATTTCTTAAGAGCTTTACAAATTTTTTACTGTCGTAAGAACTATTGAGTATACATTTACGGACCGATACAGGTTTTTAACCGACTAAGCACTGGGACAGCAGAGCCGTCTAGTTTTCTGATAAGAACGCTTTAAAGGACGCGGTTTAACGAGAGGTATTTCTAGCTGGGTGTTACGGTATACCGAAGCCATTGACCGTGCATGTAGATACACAATATTTCGGAGGATAGAACGAGCTGCGAAGAGGGTTCAATCTATGAGTATGACTCCTACGTAGAATTTAACAACCAATACCAAGAACCAACAGCTCTTCGAAGGAAACGTCCTTAACAATAATTGTCAATTCGCTGCTATAAAAGAATGGTTTAAAAATTCAAAATTCTTGACTAAATATTTGGCGCCGTCCACAGCGGTTTCAACCTCGTCATAATGATAGTTCCTGTTTTTTACTGTTTCTTCTTCGAGAAAATACTCGATAGAGAGGTGGAGCAGTGCGACGTTTGGGAGGCTTCTTCCGCAGTTGGCACACCCTCGATCGAATTTTCGAGTTATATTCTGAGTACACAGACGTAGATCCAAGTGTTGTGGGAACATTATCAGCTATGACATTCTTTAGTGGCTCTTAAGACAGAACAGAGAAGAGAAAATTACATCTGCTACTCCCACATATTACTATATGTTATTTGTGTCTAATAGGTCGAATTTAAACATGACCGATCCTGAATTCGTGGAGTTTTTTTAACAGAAAGCCCTGTCAGGAGCTGGACAGACATGGAAATTTTAACTTTCTCTCTTCTGTGTTCTTTTACTTCGACATAACCTTCACATATTCGTATTCTGTTGCGCTAACAATGAGCCTGCCACAAATTCTACATTACGTGTGGCTATTTCCTCTTGATACTATTGTGAAAGAATTTGAATTCTCGGAGAAATATGGCTTTGAGAATATTCGAAATTCTTCAAGTCCATAGTTAGGATTTTCGTTCTTCTGTTCTTCTAGTTGTTCCCGCAAACATCAGAAAGCTTATACGTAACTTTTAACATGGCTGAAACTTTAATGGAATGCTACGCAACAACTTCAACCACAACAACAATGTCGTCTGAACTTTCCAATTGTAGTTTTCAAGCTGTCTTATGCCAAGCACTTTGGTTGCCGCTACGAGTACCGCAACAGCATGGACTCAAAGCACCAAAGCAACAGCTCAGCGCAACCAACTCAACCGCCGCATCCAACATCCACAGCAGCTTCTTCACCATTCCTTACACCTTCGCAGTTCAAATCCTTACATAATGGTTCGCATTAGACGGGTGTTGATGGCTTTGGTAAAGTTGTGATAAACATATGTGTGTACGCCAGTTGCTAGAGGGTTGCGGGGCGTACGTTTTAAGATGGATGCATTGGAGAATTCGAATGCGCATACCTCCGACAACGACTTTAATTTGTGTATCCTCTCGTGCATAACATCAAAATGCGAGTTATGCAAAAAACTCGGTAGTCGCTTACCCCAGCAGCCGCCAGTAATCACAAGAACAACGTGAAATAATCTGGAGCATTAAAAGAAAGCACATATGCAGAGCAATAACGCTTAAGTGAAGCGTGGAGAGCAATAACAAACATCAGCTACGTAACTTCTACAGTAACACTCTTGAATGGATGGCCAAAACTAAAGACGATGTGTGCTCTCTAGAAATGCTCATACTGCAATTATACAAGCTTGGCGTTAGAGTTAATTCAGGGAGAATGGTCCCGGAAAGCTTTTAAATGATAGTGTTTTGAGATTTAAAATATTTTATATTATTTTGGAAAAAATTAAGAATTCTAATATAAATTCTAAGAGATCTCTAACCATGAAACGACTCTCTATTAGATATTACAAAACACGTTGTCGATTAGAAAAAGAGTGCGACCAAAATTCTACCAAGTAAGTGACGAGTTATGGCACTAGAGTTTTGAAAGATCCAGTCTTGAAGGACCTAGTCAATGTAACGAGGCTAAATAGAGGATTTAAATTAATCCTTTGAATCTTAATCGTAATAGAGATTACGACTGCAATACACTTGATGCCGTACTTGACATAATAATAGGAGGCTAGTTTACGAACGGATATATAGAATTTTATAGAAACAGAGTTCAAACTGCGGTCGAGCAAGAGAAAGCTTAGGTGAACTTATGCGACGGACCCTCTCCCAGATGGAAAGAGAGATGTAATTAGACTGTCAATTAAAAATTAATACTTGTTGATATCTCCGGGCTTTTATAACAATAAAATACAAATACCGAATTCAATCCCGTACCCAAAAATTCTTAAATTATTGACCATCATACATTCTACATACATATGAACATTTTAAACTTCCGAAACCAATCCCGAATTACAATCCTGAGATACAATTTCGATCTCGATCTCTCGATCCCAATCCTGAAATTTTAAAATTAAAAATTTATGGCTGCTAACGGCTGCTACATAAAATCGAGCTATGTGGCATATATCGATATATGTGGCAGTGTTCATGGTGTCCACGACCGAGCGCAGTAGCAAAGAGGTTGGGGAGTTGGTAATGAAATTGAAAAATATTTCAAACATTTCCATGCTCAAACACATCAACACAAGTGTATGGGACAAACCACCAGCGGTTTCTAATGTTTTTAACATATCCCTGGACCCTCGTCCTTATCCCAGCTACGAGATATGAACCTGACTTCCCTATCAACTGTGCGCTTGTGGTTGCGTAAGTGTGAGTTTGTTGGTGCATGAATAGTATTTCCTCCGCAATGTGGCATATTCAAAATTGCTGCTGACAGCAAAAGCGCGTTAATGCTTCACTGAAACCCACATACATACACTCACTTACTTATATATATGTGTATGCATTCATATATGTAATATCCGCAAATGAAAGAATTGAATTTGAAAAATGAACATGTTTGCAGTGGCAACGAAATGCGCAGACACCATGTCTTCAACGCAGCAACTTAACTGGCAGGTGAGTAATCGAGTTAGTAATGCTTCTCACTATTTTTCCTCTTTTTGTTAATCCTTTGCAAATGAACAGTTGTTGTGAAAATCCACCGAGAGAGGGATGCATTTCAATTGCTCTCTCTTTCTAGATTGTGAAGACGTACTACATTCTATTTAATTGTGGCGTTAAACGCAATCAACTTGCACTCGGTGGTACATGAGCACTTAAAAAAGGTAGATAGCTCATGAGGTATTAGCAAAGCACTCTTAATACTAACTTGTGCTCGCATGGTGTATAAAATGCATAAATTTTTCTCAACTTAAGTCAACATTTGCCAGTTCAGCGAATATGAAATTACTCTTATTTACATATACAAGTGGGGTTGCCATACTCACATTTGGTAATGGGAATCTATCCAAGTGCCAGACAATTTACGGTGTAGGGTTGCCAATGGCGCTGCACTTCAGTGAGACTGATGTACCCGAACCCGACTATGTTGTCTGTTCGATGAATTTGTAAATTAATTGTGGTGCTACCTCTGCAAGAATGTGATGTTATCAGTTAATAAAAACTCATTTA
Organism: Bactrocera minax; assembly: GCA_021498325.1. Classification (NCBI taxonomy): domain Eukaryota; kingdom Metazoa; phylum Arthropoda; class Insecta; order Diptera; family Tephritidae; genus Bactrocera; species Bactrocera minax. The sequence goes on from JAKEEE010000209.1 coordinate 134,357, forward strand.
AATTAATGAACTATAAATTTATTTATAAAAATATTCAAATTCAAACGAATCTTCTTCTAACATAAAATAAGGAACCGGTTTTAGTTGATCATTGGAGCCACGGTTGGTTGGAAGTTGGTCAAAATGTTTATATAAAAGTCGAATTGCTACTCGAGTAGTCTGAAAAAAAGCATATATTATAAAATTCTCCATATAGAGATGCGGCATCTCAGTCGCTTTATTGAAAGTTGAAGAGCCACTGTTAACATCCTTATTATTAGAGACAATGATGCAGCAAATCTAGCTGCCACTTTCCTAAACTCCAAAGAAAAATTAGGAGCGTAAAGCCATTTTAGAACTCCCATAAGCTCTTTCTTCTTCATGCTGAATTTGTCGAAAAAGCTCCTTGATATCAATACAACGTATCCGCCCCAAACATCCTTCAGGAGAAAGGGTTGTTCAATGACCTTGTATGTCGCTAAAAGCATATATATATAACGATTATTCGTTCTCTGTAAAAATTATGTGTGCACAGTTCAGGAAATTAAAATGTAAGTAGAGATACTCCTCAAGGAACAATTTCAATAACTTTTTCATGGAAATAGCAGTAATAATCTATCAAATTGATATATGATATGATGAAGAGTCTTCCGAAGACAATGGGCTAGGTGGCAACATGAGTAAAATTTAAATTAAAGCGGTTTACAAATGAAGCAGGACAGAGTTACTCTTCACGCACCCCAGTATCTATAATATTTTACTATGCCCATAATCAAAAGTATTTGGGGAAAGGATTTGAAAGAAACAGGATCAAAGAAAGTAAAGAGAGTTATAAGAAAAAGCTTTCATTAACCAGAAAGTGCCTCTCCTGTTTTTAGCGTATGTACACTTTACAATTTTACATTCAAACAATTTTAGCTCTTTTAATATCGTTCGCTTTCCTTTGTTGCTTAGTCAGCTTGCGTCATCCAAGTAGTTAAACCTCGACAACAGTACAATTAAGAGCGATGAAAACTTTCGACATGTTGTTAAAAACAAAACCGCCTGGCCTGGCAGCTCTGTCGTCTGGACACCTAACCATAGGAATGGTCAGAGAAATGAGAAAGCATTCCTGATGATGTTTTGAGACCTAAAATAAAAGTGGAATGATTTCCTAATTATAGAGTACTTTCTCTAATTTAAATAATGCAAAGAAAGTTATTCGGAGATTTTTATGCTGGTATAGCAAGCAGGAATGCCATATAAAAAACTCTCAGTTTTAATGAACTAGTATAATTTTATATATACTTTTATATATACCCTTGGGCATATTCGGCTCTGTCGTACAACTCAAAAAAGGCTTGTGGATGGCCTTCATCTAATGCGCTAAAATCATCCTTTTCGCATATTAATTCCCTTATGAAGTATCAGAAAATAACTAAAATTTCAGGAAAGGGTAACAAAGTTCTGCTTAATACGACAACTGGATTCCATGCGAGATACTGTGAACGGCACTTAAACCATCCAACCAATCACGAATACAAACGGAGAACTCATTTATCGATGGCTAAACTCTCTCAGTACTGAATAAAATTATGGTGTTCGAGCAAAAGAATTGAGTTTGATTCGGTTGCGAGACCTTTGTATTAACTGAGTGACCAATGGAATTGAATATTTTGGTAGTTTTCACTCACCTCCAAGTCGCAATTCCGCGATGGCCTGTGCCGACTCCAAATCATTTTTGACAATACACTGATACATCCCTTTGTCCTCTTTCGTAATAGACGTAATGCGTATGTATTCAGTGGAGAGTAGACGTACGCGAACGCCGGAACGTAATGACTAACCATCTTTCAGCCAGAGCACACTTTGTTTTGGGAAACCCCATATGATGCAATTCTAATAACAGACCACACGCACAATTAAAGCAAAACGTAAGCGCCAATCATTACGTTAATTGTGGGAAATTTATATAACTTTTTTGGTGCTTTCAAATAAGTCTCGTGAATATTCAATAAAATTGCCGCCCACTGGTGAAAAGTCTTACCAGTTTGCAGTTTTGCCCAAATTCACTGTTTGTGCGGTGGGTTGTATGCTGGCAGTGAGCGGTAATGTAACGGCAATTTGTACTTCCAAAGTTTCGGAAGTAACTCCGGCAATCGTCGGAGTTGGTGGCAGTGCAGAAGAAGGCTGCACTGTCGGACCGATAGACTGCGTTTATAATTAGAGTGCCCTCTTTGATTTTTGCACGACCTGTCGCCAACAAATGCTGTATGGACTCTTCGTTGTTTGGTCGTTTCGTGTGCCAGCTGCAAGTAATTTGCAATGTGTAAATATGTGGAGATTTATTTTTATGCTTTCGAAAATGTACGGGCTATGGTAAAGTTTTAGTTCCCTTTCTCACACTCTCAACATAATTTCTTAAACATATTTATACGACAGCGAAGTTGTCTATTAATGAATAATAAACTTAGATTTATCTTATTTTTTGTGCAATTTAATTCATATCTTTATTTTGATAAATTTAAAATGGTGAAATTTAAATAGAAACAAATAAGGAAGGGCTAACTTCGAGTATAACCGTACATTTTATACTCTGCATATAGTGCTGTGGGAAGGTGCAGTAGACTTAAATTATTCTACCAAATGACGTAATACTAATTTAAACATTCTCCCTTAATTTTTGGAGACATCCTCTGTCGCAATACAAACACAACCAAAGATACGAAATTTAATATATTGGGTATATGAGAAGAAATTTCCTGGAGACGCGGATATCAATAATTAGGGATATAGCGTTTAGACCATGGTCTATACCGTTTTCATTCATATTCAGCTCAAAACCACATTATGGTTAAGAAAATACATTCACTTAATTTCTTTAAAATATCACATATATTGACCAAGATAAACGGTTTAAAGTCAGCTGGAACTTTTATACTCGAGAACATGTCTCCATGCAATTTTAGGAAGACAGCTTATTGACCTAGACATAGAGACATAGGCATAGAGACCACTGTAATAACGATAATCATTCTATGTAGTATTATTATTATCTATGTACATTATTATCTTATATTCGTTATCGGGGGGCTTTTAAAATAATATTCCAATTTAGGCCATTTTAGTCGGGAGA